>JAIVFJ010000088.1:0-261301 GCA_025765615.1 Zopfochytrium polystomum
TGGCCTTGGCTTCTTTGGCGTGTGCAGGCTGCTTGCCCTTGGCCTTCTTTGCAGGGCGAGCCGGCTCTGACTTCCCGTGAGGGAACTTGAGGCATTCCTCGCGAGAGTGTGAGACCCAGATTCCATGAAGGTCACAAGTAGGCTTGCCGTTGAGTGCCTCACCGATCTTGCGCTTCTTGGTTGCCACTGAGGTCTTTGCTGAAGCAGCTGTTTCCATCTCAGAAGTGCCATGGTGAGCAGAGTGTCTGCTGTTCTTCTCTTTGCTTTGCTGGTACAGCGTGTGGCAGTTTGTCAACTCCTTGACGAGATCGCTGGTGTTGGCGTAGCCTGACAGCCCCTTGAGAAGATTTTGACGAACGCCAGAGAAGATTTCATGTCCAGGCAGCGTTTCCCTTGCTTTGTGGATGATGGCAGAACGCAGGATGTTTGTCACACCCCTGCAAGTGGTGGCAGTACATTTGAAATGCTTTGGCCAATCCGTGACCAGTGTGGTCAGAGTGGTGTACACCTCCTGGACTGCCGGACCAGAGTCTCTGGGTTTTGCCAAACGACTGTAAGTCGCAAGCCACTTGTCCTGCTGTTAACCAGGTGGTCCTGCAGGGGCGTACTTGTCATTTGAAGCCACCTTGTACCGATCAGCCGCAGTTGGTGATGTGTGCTGCATTCATGGAGCGCACATCCTCGATGCGCGAGCAGGATCGAGGGTAGCAAACCGCCTTGTCGTGTTGGGCCTCAGCTCCCTGTAGGTCTTGTGTTCTTGGCGTATACCAGTGTGGTACTTGTCAAGGGGCAGCGTGTGCAGACGGTACATCTCACTGTACGCAGCCTTGGCCTCCGCGCGTTGCAGAGGATTCAGGGGGAGAACCAATACTGGAGGAGCAGCGCCGATGCCCGACCTTGGTGCAGTGCTCGTTGAACGTACCGAAGTAATCAGGCTTGAGGAAGCTGGCAACAAGATTGTATGCCATGACCCGGCTTGATGACTTCTTCCACATGCAGTTCCCAAGCCTGGTAGCCGTAAGAAGAGAAGCGGACAGCCTTGGGGGTCGAAGAAGACATGCTAGGTAGCGGCTTGGTGACCAGTGGACTTGTTTAGAGCGGTAGCACCCTTTTCTTGTAGAGAGGCCAAGAGCCCTTTGTTGCCTTAAAGTAGCTGGTGAGCCGGTGCTCACAGACAGGTTGGTCTTGTTTAGAGTCAGAAACCCCTTTCTTGTAAGCGCAGGCAGGGCCCTGTTCGAGCGTACGAGTGTGGGCCGACGGCTTGTAGTAGCTTTTGTGATGAAATCCCACCCAGGACTGGAGGGACTTGGTGTGTGTGGGGGATGAAGAGAGAGAGAGAGAGAGAGAGAGAGCAGTGATGATGGAAGAAGGGAGAGGAGTGAGAGGATTAGAGAGGAGAGAGGAGTGAGTGGGCAGAGATGGAAGAGAGAGCAAATGGAGGAAGAGAGAGTGGCTTGTTTTGCACTGGATTCTGTCAAAGCAGCAAGGAGGGGGGTTGGATTCCTTGTTTGATCTCTGTGAGAGGTTGCTGCTTTTATACTCCTGCAGGTTGGAGCCATCAGAAAACAGAGGGAGCAGTGGGCTGCACAGAGCAGGCCACAGAAATGAGATAAAACTGGCTGAGCACCAACCCCCAGCCTGGGCTAAGTACCCATTCAGGGCTGAGTACCACCCAGGGCTGGGCATCACTCAGGGCTGAGCACCAGCCAGGGCTAAGTACCAGCCTGGGCTGAGCACCACCCAGGGCTGAGTACCAGCCTGGGCTGTGCACCACCTAGGGCTAAGTACCAGCCAGGGCTGAGTACCCACCTTGGGCTGAGCACTTTGTCTGGGCTGAGTACCACCAGGAACCAATTTACAGCTTGTTTGAGAAACAGTTGCTTGTAAATTGGTTTGGTTGTTTCCAAATCAGGAAGCTTGTTTGGGAAACAAGCCGCTTTTTTCCTTGTTTTTAGAAATCCAATGATTGGTGCAATCTCTGGTGAGCTCAGTTTTTATCTCATTTTTAGAAATGCAGTGATTGGTGCAATCCCTGATTCCTAAATGCCTGTTGCATTGCTCAGATTGCACAGCACAGCAGGAAAGCTGGAATTCCAGATCAGGAAGCGGAATTCCGGTGCAGAGAGAGGAATTCCAGATCAGGAAGCGGAATTCCGATGCAAAAGGGCGGAATTCCGGTGCAGAGAGCGGAATTCCGGAGCCTGGGGCAGTGGTACACTGCTTCTGCATGCTTGCTGTGCTGTGTTACATGTGCAGAGTGCGTAGTTTGCGCATTTTTGTGCATGTTCTAATTGCATTGTTCCTACCGGTAGGATGAACAAAGCTAGAACAACAGCCGCCTTTGCCTATCTCTTTTTATTGAGAACAGATTAGCCCTTCCGAGCGCCCCATTCAAGTATTGAATCTACTGAGCCCTTCAAACACCCCATCCAATGTGATTGGATGGAGTTCTCAAAAGGATCATCAGTAATGGGCGTAGTGTACCCCGTGGGTCGAATCTCAACACACCCCCGCAATAGAAAGAGAGGGGGCAACTGTTTTCTCCTGGAGCACATGGCTGTCCAACAATGCCAGCCAAGCAGTGGGACTCGAACCCACCCATGTACCCCCCTACACTTGTGAAAACCTGCATGAACCCACAAGTGTAGCTGGAGAAGCCAGAGAGAGCCTTTAGACTAAGCGTTGTGCTGATTTGAGCGTGGGCACCACACTTACACCTTGGAGGTCGGCGAGACTGCAAATTCCCATCAGTGATGCAAGCTTTGCATGTTGAGCTGCGGGAATTCAGCGTGTATGTCTCTTGTGGTATCATAATTCCTGGGATGTGTTCCTGGATACTGCAGAGTAGTTTGTGTATAGCACAGAATGAATAAAACTAGAATGTGTGTTGTTGAGGAAATTGACACTCTGCGTGTTCGTTAGCATCTCTCTACCAGAATCGACCCAAGTAGCATATGTCAAAATGGAGGCGACAGAATACACCTCTGATGGATACGCCCTTAATCGATAGTATCTTAGTCATGTAGGCTACGTTTCGTACCATGAGATTGAAGAGACATTGGATATCACTCGATCTCTCCGTGCCACAGATTTCAGCTGCGACTGAGCGTAGGGAACAAACTGCTACATTTTGTGGCTCTATGTCGTCATACTTGGAGGTGTTAGAGACTGCTTGTATATGCTTGTATCTCCTCTTTGGTGGCTTAAAAGCCTCTCCTTGGTCCACCACCAACACACCCGGCTCAACATTAGACAGCAACGACTCTGCAAATGATGACTTCGAACCAGTAACTTCGTGCTTCGCCTTGTCAAGCGTGTCTTGAATCACTAATTCTGTTATTTGTGTAAATAACCGCAGTCCAGGGAATCCGTATGAACCAGGATCTCGTGGTATCGATGGCGGAGTCCATATTGAGAGTTTACCAGAGGGGATCCAGAGTGGGAAGGTGCACTGCTTCGCTGTTCTAGTCTCGAACGCTATACCTTTGATCTGTCTACCGTAAACATACCCGCTAGCAACACTCATGTGGGAGTCTATGGTATGAGATAGTTTTTTCATACTCTTTCTCACTACTTGCTTGTAGAGAGGAGCTGTAGTCATATACTCCTGCATAATTCCTCTGTAATTCTCCTTCATTTTACACAGCCTATGGTACGCATTATCGAAGGATATGTCACCTAGCTGTGTAATACTGCAAGTAGACCCCATCATAAAATCGTGTGAGAGGTAGTCTTCGCGCATAGTGGCTGCAAGACCATCCGCTAAACCCTCGAGATATGAGCCCACAGCCTGAGCTATACTGGAATCCGAGAATTTCTGCTCTGGTTCGACAGCAATAGCCATCTCAATCTCGCTCCTTGATTCTTCCCTTGATACTACAGGCAAAATGTACTTCGTCCCCATCGAAATCTAAACCCATCTTCGGGCACATGGAAGGATGGCAACCAATCGTAGGATTATCCCAAAAGCGGATTATCACAGGCTGCACTGAACCGACAGAAATCACTGGACACCTGAGTACCACACCATAGTCGCCTTCTGTTACCTGACCTGAATGCAAAGTAAGGCGAGATTAATGCACGCCTCTTCTCCTCTTTCCTATACGGTACCTTCATTCTGCTGCCCCACCATCTGGGAATGAAAATCTCTTGTGGTTTTCCCTCCCAGGTGAGTGTTGCGATACCTCTGGCTGCCGTCATTGGTTTGAGCTCGAAAACACCGCCTCTATACAGGCCGCCCTTACCAAGAAGATAGCTAGTGACTTCTTTGACGAATTCAGCTGAGCCCCAGTCTCCAGATAGTAGCCTATCGTTCGCTTTCATCTGAGGATTGCTAAAAGTCTCATCCTCGATCGTCATAAAGTGGGGGAATCCGAGCTTCATGCTTCGTCTTGCATCCTCTGTGCCTCGAAAGTGACCGCTGCAATTCTCGTGGCCTACTAGATTGCATCTTGTCCTTCTCTCTGGTGTCTTCTGTTGGTACTCAACATATCTAACCGCAGAAACTCTAATAGGCTTTCTGATTAGTGTGGTAACCTTTGGTGCAACATCTACTCTGGTTGAAGAAGGACACATATCTTCTCATCACAAATGGCTTGATGTCAGAGCCTTCAGTCGCAAGTATCGGCATTTGAGTTTTAAGACGTTGTCACACAATGCTCAGTATGGAGACCCAATCACACTTTGCTTCCTACCCGAACCACACTTGCCAGAGAATCCGGTGCACTCTCCAGAAGGCTTCAGGATGATTTGGTAGTCTATAACTATCCGTGGGTAACCTCACTATCGTACCACTCGAATCTGGGGGCCTATAGATTATTTCCATATCCTTGATGCGCAGTTTCATAAGCGAGTGGAATCGGAGGTAGGCATCCTTCACTAGCTTCTTAATGCTTCGCAATCGAAGCTCACAGTGAATGTCTATAGAGGATACTTTACTAGACATCGGACTTAGGACCAGTAAGCAGTACATCGACGAGAGAGTAAGATAGAATACTCCATAGCTAGTAGATACCATGTTGAAATCGAGTATGTGGAATGGCTATGTCATCATTGACTCTCGTTCGAGCACCATGGGTTGTTTGTATGGACACGATTACACCAGCAATGTTTCTCAAAGCAATAGAGACCAATTCAGACTCGAAATTTACAATACCAATGTGAAATGGGAGAGCACGTAGTAATTGTGAGTTCATTCTGTGGGTTAAACACCTGACGTATGATTCGTGTGTTTCATCGGGGCAAATAATGTCTCCATCGATACATACGCTGACGGATTGTAGAGAGTTGCTACGTTGTGTGAGATTGCTATCTTGCGTGTCTATGCTAGAGACTACATCTCTTTTGGGACTGAGCTCATAGCGACTGAGATTTTGGTCTAATGCCATAAATATCAGCGAGTAGCGGGTGATCTATATCATCTTCGCTAGTGGTTCACATTTTACAACACAGTAGCTTTTTCGTTAGTACAATAGACCATCAGAGTACAGAGTCAAAGCGTGTTTCTTCATGCTAGAGTGATACCTAGTACAATACAGATCATATCGGAAAGTAGTACCAATGTGGTTGTGATTATTAGTACAAGACTTAAGTTGCAAGTACTGAAATCTCTTGACCGTAGAAATCACATCTGTTGGTAGTCGGTTCTAGTCAAGGACCCACTAGCGATGGAACGTGCAATTTGGATCGTAGGTGATGTATGTACTGGCTCTGAGCCTTACTCTATCTGGCTACTCTCGGGTGGATGGCCGTGGTGGATTGGGGACCGCCCAATAACGAACAAAGTCGGACTGGGAGCCTGGACGAGCACTGGCAGGAGCTAGTACGCTACTGACCTGAGGATCTGAGTTGCACAGAAAGTCGCTAGTGTGTGTCGGTATTATGTCACCGCAAATCCGCTGTGGACGCCAATGTCTAAACTGGAGATAAGCTCACCACATGACCTGCTAAGCGTAAGACTCAAAGACTATCGATTATCGACTATGTTCAACAGACCAAGTCCACGTTGCTTGTGCCTGGGTGATTACAACATCAGCAATGCTTCCTGTCCGAGGGACTGCGTTGTGTTGTTGGTTCAATTTTTGCAGTCTTATTTCTGCCTCACGCCAACTCCACAAGATTCGGACTCATAGATTGCTTCTTATTTCCTTGAGGGGATTGTCGTTGAGGGTTGCACCTGAAGACTTGTATCTTGAATGCTCGTGCTATAGTTTGAAGCTACAAGTGTAAGATCCAAGCTGGTATTCTACAAGCTCGTTCTAAACATCGGTGGATCGATAGCGGATGAATCATGGGTGTAACAGACAGACTGACACATCCAGTAGAGACAGGGGAACTCGCACTCAAGGGCCGGTGGTTTGACTATGTGCTGATTGCGCTTGATAAACGCTGGGCAATAAACCAGAGCATCATGGAGAGCGTCAGTCGAGAAATGGCTAGCAGGAAGCTTCCGCAACAATGGCCAGAAGAGATGGTACAACAACCTCCCTGTTGTTCGAAGACATCCAATTCGATAACTACCATGTGCTAGTTGACAGGGATAATATGACGGCATCCGTTCACGCAGGAGCGTTCTTGAGTTTTACAGACGGTGGTAATGGAACACTCAATCCACTCGCAAGACGCTCCACTTACCTTCACATCTGGTTGTGGGCTTGGGGTGGAGACCATGGCCTAGATTGTGACATTTCGCTAGATTCTATGTCTTCTGCTGTCAAGAATACAATTTCCTATGCTATGACACGATACATATGTAACAACAATGGAAACTTTGTTCCAGACACCGCTTGCTCGCACATTCGATACTCGTGTGACAATGAACCCAACAAAGGATATGGTGCAGACGCTGGACTCCTGTGGTACTACACAGTGACGACGGATGATAACGCCCCGAGCACAAACAACTGCGATGGAAATTGGCCCTGGTGATATTGGCAAATTCAATATCGAGCTATGTCGCGCCTTAAGTTTTAAAACTGGATTAGCACTGTATGAATCAAAGATGGAAGTTGCCGAAGTCAAAAGACTGCTGTTTATCATCCAGTACGTGTCGGTGGTTTACTACAGGCTCTCACTGCTATGCCTCAAGACCGTACCCTCGCTGTTTCTGCTATCGTGTGATGCCACAATAGACAAAATAACTTGCGAGTCTTCAGTCACAGGTGCTACTACCATTAACTTGAAAGGTACAAGCGTATACGTGATCCACCTTCTGATACTACGCATTTGTATAGAGAATGTGGCACTGATTGAAAAAACGATGCATCAGAGTGAGATGCTTTTTTCATTCGCTGCATCCAGGATACTTGAGACTATTAGTCAAATTGTAGAGTCCATTTTCCAGAGAAACGGGTAACAATTCCATAGCTTAGGGACTCTGGGAAGTGTGCTCTATGAATTGTTAGAAGAAGCAACGAGCAATCAACCAATCACAACTCCTCCGCAACAAACCATCTCACCACCCAAGCCTCCCCCACATATCACAACCAGCCCCAACACCACCACCTCCACACCCGTTCTAAAACCACAACCACCACAACGCAACTCCCAACACCACACACCACCAGTCCCATTCCACTAGTCTCATTTCACTATCAGTTTCTCATTCTAGCGTCTAATAGGCAATCTCTTAGAGTGGAGCTTCGCGCTTCAAGCCACTAGACATAAGCTACGAGAACACAATCTACCGCCTACTAGAGAGAGTCATGTAGCACTCAACAGCGGGCACACCGTGAGAATTTCTTACTAACTGAAAGAATGGAGGATTTCGGTTGTTAGTGGAACAATGTTTGTTGTACATGCAACATTGTCGTGAGAACGATAGTGGTGGAAGAAGAGGAGATAGCTTTGGTGAGAAGGTCGGCAATCATCATGTCCGTTGGGCAATGAATGAGTTGAACCTCCTTTTTCTCCAAGTGGTCCCGTATGAAATGCAACCTCACGTCAAAGTGTTTGACCCGACCATGGTGTATTGGATTCATAGCAATAGCTATGGTTGAACGATTGTCTTCATAAACAGTAGTGGGCTTATTTGAATCCATACCCAGCTCCTGGAAGAGCATTCGTAGCCAGATTGCCTCTTTGATGGCCTCAGTAAGGGAGAAGTATTCCGCCTCAGTTGAGGACAAAGCGACAACTGATTGTTTCTTGCTGTACCATGTAATAGCACCCCCGCAAAGCATGAACACATGCCCTGACCTCGACTTGCGTCCATCCTCTTCAGCATAGCTGGCATCAGCGTAGCCATGTGGTTCATCCCACTCTGGGTAAGAAATACCCACAGCTTTCTCTACCTCTGGGAGCGTTGCATTGGTGATGCATGTCATCTGGGAGTCTCCCTTCTGGTAGAAAAGTCCATGATCCCAGGTAGCGCGGACATATCGCAGCAATCTGTCAAGTGCAAGGGAATCTGAATGGGTTGGAGCAGACTGGTATTGTGCAAGTGTATTCACAGCATACGCAATGTCAGGGCGCGTCAAGTTTGCAAGGTAAGCAAGTTGCATGAGTGTGCTTCGGAAGTATTCTGACTCTTTTTGTGGAAGTTTTCCAGAGTCCACATCGTGTATCCATGTTGTGGACATGGGAGTTGCTTTGATTTTGACAGGTAAGCCTTCATCGTCACACCAGTAGTTTGCTTCCTCCAAGACATGCTGTGTGTAGTTTTTCTGTCCAATAAAGATTCCATCTTTGATTTTCTCAACTTGAATGCCAACAGCATCTTTTGGGTTGAGGTCCTCGCGGATTTTGAACTTTGATTTGATCAGAGAAAGAATTTTGGCAATTTCTTCTTCAGTGTGACTGAAGATGAGGATGTCATCTACGTATAGAGTGATGATGGTCTTGACCTTTCCATCAGGGTGCCTTTGCACAAAGACACAGTGGTCAGTCTTCAATTGCGTAAATCCAATTTCTACTAGGAAGTCGCGGATTGTTTTGTACAACTGTCGACCAGACTGGTGCAGTCCGTACAGACTCTTCCTGAGTAAACAGACAAGAAGTATCCCGTCTGCACCACGTATCTCAAAGCCTTCTGGTTGTTCCATGAAGTTTTCAATGTCCAGTTTGGCGTTCAAGTATGCAGTTTCGACATCAAGGCCTGCAAGTATGAGGTCAAACAGCAACGAGATAGCAAGGATTGCCCTTATGGAGGAGCTGCGGACGACAGGGGAGAAGGTCTCATTGTAGTCCTGACCAAAGATCTGAGTGTAACCCCGACCAACAAGGCGAGCCTTGAAGCGTTCAAGGTACCCTTCACTGTCAAACTTGTAGGCAAAAACCCATTTGGGCTTGAGTATCTTACGCCCTTTAGGTCGAGCCACTAAGTCCCAGACATGCTTTGATGTGATCGAATTGATCTCTGAGAGTTGAGCTGCCTTCCAATACTTTGCAAAAGGAGAACGCATGGCCTCTTTATGCGAAGCAGGGAGTGGCGGTAAGTCCCGCTGGTGGATCCTTTCTGTTGGATATGCTGTGACTTCCTCCGGCTCAAGCACAGTGTATGCTTTGAGCGTTTGGTAGAGTTCACGAAATTGTCCCCGTGCTATTCGTAGTTTACGAATTCTTGCAGTTAAAGCGCGGAGTGTTTTCCGACTGTAAGTGGAAGGACTTGTGGCAATTGATGGTTTTGTTCGTAGTTTACAAAGGTTTGCCTTCAATGCCAGGTAGTCACGTAAACCTGATGGCTCTCGTGGTATGATTGGGGGATTTGTTGCCTCCCCTGTTGACTCTGGCAAACCTAGAATGTCAGGGGAAGTTGAGCGCTCCCTAGGAGGGATTTCCTGTTCATCAGGTATTGACTCTGGTTCAGAATCAGATGCGTCGTATAGCATACCCGGCTGTAGATCTCCCCCCTGTGATTCTGCAGGTGGTACATCATCTTCTTGTGAGTCAGACAGAGCGTCAGGATGTGCCACATCTGGATCAGTGTACATAGCGGGGGTATGCAACGAGGAGGAAAGATATTGGAAATCCTGAGCTGTGGGTTGGACTGGTCCCCATTCCTTCAAGCGGGAGTCATGAAGGAACTGTCTCCAATTCCGCACAATGCCAGGAAAAACATTTTCGTGAAAGGAGACATGGAAGTGTTCCGATATTCTCTGGGTTTTCAAGTTGTAGACAACTGGAAGAGTGTTTCCTTTATACCCTAAGAAGATGCCTGGCGCCCCTTTGTCAGGATGTTTAAGCGTTCGCTTTTCCTTTGGGATACGGTGGATTACCAAACAGCCAAAGGTGCGGATGGGATCAACATTTGGCTTTTCACCGTACCAAGCTTCGTAAGGTGTTTTCTTAGTGTAAGAGTGGTAAACCCTGTTCTTTATGTATGCTGCGTAGCGGACTGCATACACAAAGAAAGAGTGGGGCAATCGTGACTCTAAGAGCATGCAGTGTGCCATGTCTTTGAGAGTGTTGACCTGACGTTCTACCAGCCCATTGAATTCCTTGGTGAATGCAGGACTAGGTTCTAAAACAATAGGAGGATGCCAAGTATTGGCCCAAGTTTTGAATTCTCCATCTTTGAAGATTTCCCCCCTGTCACAGCACACAGATGTGATATGTTTGCCATGTTGTTGTTCAAACCTTTCGATCGTAGACCGGAATCTTGTGGGCGCGTCGGACAAAGAGTTGAGGAACTCAATGTCAAGCCAACGGGTTGACTCTTCCACAACCAGTTGCCAATGTTTTTCACCATGGTGTCCACGTGCGGGCAGTGGGACAGCATCAGTGTGTAAACGACCAAGCAGTGTGGTGTTTGGTCTGGAAGTGGAGTGGATAGGCGAAGCTTTCAATTTCCCAACATCACATGTCACGCAGGGAATGTCATGAATGAGGAAAAATGAATGACCAACTTTATTCAGATTTGACCAAGTACGCTTCAAAGAAGATAAAGACAGGTGACCAAATTTCTTGTGAAGAGCTCGGACTGCTTCAATGTTCTGAGGGTTTGGTAAAGGGTCTGGGTCAATTTGACTTAAAGTTGGGGTTGCAGTATGCAAAGGAGCAGTTTGCTGTTGCGACTCACCTGGGGTGTCCCCTGAAGGAGTCGGCGCGTCCCTTCCAAGTTCTGCCCTGTCGAGACCATTATGTCCCGTCAGAAGAGAAGGGTCCACAACATAGACATTCCCTGTGTCCCTATGAGCAATGGTAAAGTCTGAACCATGTACCCGAGGATGCAATAGGGCTGTGTCTGCTGTGAAAGTCACGTTGTGACCTGTCTGCCGCACGATTTGCTGAACCGAGAGTAGAGTGTCTGAGAACTCTGGCACATAGAGCGAGTTCCTCATGATGAGAGCTCTTCCGTTAACGAACAGGGTGAAGTCGCCCACTCCAGTGGCAGTTGTAAAGCCGTCAGCTGTTTTGATCTGCTGGGAGGTGGGCCGCAAGTTTGTGAAGTGCTCTTCACAAGGCGACATTGTCCTGGAAGCCCCAGAGTCAAGGATGACCTGGTGTGGGTGGGTGGCTGCCAGCAAGTCTTGCCATCAGCGCAGTCTCGTAGATGCGGCGGTAGGTGACGTTGCAGTAGAGGAAACGTCCAGATTCGTACATCACTTTGTAGCCGACGTTTGAGACAATGTTGTCAGTGATCCAGTCTGGATCCATTCTGCCGTCAAGAAGTGTAACTGTGAGTTCCACTTCAAATTCCTCCTCCACCTCAACGGCCTGGCATGTTCCAATTTCAAACTCCCGTGCCGCAAGTGCCCTTTCTACTGAAAGGAAGTCATCCAGAGCTGAAGTGTCTGCAAGGCGCGCAGCACCCTCAGTACTGAACTCCAACATTTCGACGTCTTCTGCTTCAGGAGGTGGTGGTGGAGTATCCATCCTGTAGCATTTGTGGGAGGAGAGTCCTCAGAGGCTGCGCAAGAGGCTTGGTGGTGTTCTTTAGCAGCCACCTCACGTGCAATCTTGGCAGTCTCAGTAGCTTTCTTGGAATCAGCTGACGTGGCCTTGGCTTCTTTGGCGTGTGCAGGCTGCTTGCCCTTGGCCTTCTTTGCAGGGCGAGCTGGCTCTGACTTCCCGTGAGGGAACTTGAGGCATTCCTCGCGAGAGTGCGAGACCCAGATTCCATGAAGGTCACAAGTAGGCTTGCCGTTGAGTGCCTGCAATAACCACCAGTAGTGCTGAGGAGAGCAAAGTGGCCGTCCGTACTAATGTCATCTGTGAGAGCAGAGTGGCGGGTGAACACGAAGACTCAAGCCTCGAGTTGGAAGAACCCCCGCTGTGGAACGCCACTCTCGTCATCGTCACCATTAGCGTCAACGACAATACCCTTAGACCAGAGTTAGTGATGATACATACTGGTGCACCACCTCATTGCCTACCGGTTGGTCAGGAAAGGTCTCGTCGGCAATAGCGACAACAGTAGCATCACCCAGTGTGACGATGGTGCAACGGCGTGTGTCAGAACCTGCTTCTACAGAGGCAGGCCTATCAGCATCGTGTTCGGTGTCAGTTACGCGGTCAGCCATGGCGTAGCTTCTTAGGAGTTTGAACTTCTATACACACTTGTTGAAGGGGCAAGTGGGGAAAAGGGGAGGGGGGACCCATAGGCCCGCCCTTTATACTTTTTTGATGCCACTGGTTGGCAGCACAACCAAAGTTTTTCAACTTTGTTAACAAAAAACGGGCATAGGTCCAGGATTAGTTGAAACAAGAAAAACAAGTTTTACTTCTATTTGTGCAGCTTCTAGGCCAACAAAACAGAAAAACACGTGAAAACAACTCAGGGTTCAGCATGCGGGGAAGAAGAGCGGCTAACAGGCCTACTTCCAAAACGCTCAGCAAGAATGATAGCACTCTCAAGCGTATCCTTGTCTGTGTTACTAATATCCTCAGTAGTATTGGCAGGCAGTGCACTGACACTGTAGCTACAGCAGCAGCAAGAGCAGTTGGAGTAACAGGGCTGCTGGCGGATCCTTCGAAGATGTCGCTAAACGCGTTGATAAGTGCATTGTTTCCAGGCACAGAGTACGCTGAGGAAAGAGCAATATCCTCAGGGGTTGGGGTGCCCATGTCGTTGAATAAACGGGCCCACTGCATGTCATTGAGCTGGGCCACTTCTGCAAGAGTGTTGACAAGCCTGTCAGGAAGGCTGGCAGGCGTACCGACCATCACAGCGTCCAGATCAGCTGGCGTGGACGGCATCGCAGAAGCTGGTGTCAAGGAAGCCGGTGTCGGGGCTGGCGTAAAGGTGCACGCAAACACTTCCGTTGTAGCAGGAGCTTGTTGGGCAAGAGCTTTGAATTCCTCGATTCCCTGCAGCTTGGTGTTAAGCTGGACAAACCCATCTGCAATTGGACGGGAGATAGCGGCTAGTCCAGGACAGGGTTAGGCCTCGTTGTTGGAGCTGTTGACGAACTTCGGCACCTGTAAATTGAACAGGCGCGACAGCGAGGTTCGCTCCCATAAACAAATGGGGGAGCACCGCGGGCTGGAGGGATAGTCGGCACAACTGTAGTGCTGCACCCCTCAGGAGCAGTCGACTGACGCGTCAGGGTCCCAGCTGTCGCAAAAGCGGAGGTGGGTGACACATTTTCAGCAGTCAGTTGGGGAGCCGCGGTGAGAGCAGTCGGGGAAGCAGCTGCGATCACAGAGCCTGACGGGGTGCCATTGGTCTCAGGAAGGCAGTGGGAGCGAGTGGTTTCTAAAGCGGATGCATTAAGCAAGCAGTGATGCAGGCGGTCACCAGAGAAAACTAACCCGGAGATCTGCCCCCCTGGGGCCACTGGGCGCCAGCAGCAGGCTGTTTGCCTTTGTTCTTCGTCATCACGGGGAGTCGGGAACGGGTGCAGACGGGAGAGGGTGTCTGTTGTGAAAAACTTTTCTTTCTTTCTTTTTTTTTTTTTCTTTTACAAATTTATATTGTAAAATTTTTCAAGCAAGTCAATGCAGATGCGCCACACCTGAGTAACAAGGTGGTGGCAGTTGCTACTAGAACAAGTAACTGGAAAATAATCCGAAAATTATGAACATTCATAAGCAGATAGAGCTTGGCGAGTCCTATCTGCTCGTGCTGGAGAATCATTGATTTTCCAAAATCTCGTGGAGTAAAACGCTATCTCGGGATACGGGAAACGAGGCGACTTGCTGTTTTGCGAGCGCCTAGATATTGTTGTGATAAAACTATTTACTAAGTTTCATCTTCGTACCACTTGTAACGGTGGAGTTACACAGGGACAAAGATTTTTCACACCAAAGCGCACAACCTATTTTTCTTAACTTTGTTAGGAGAAAAATTACACTGGTACACAGGGACCAAGTAATCGAGTAGAACTAAGAGTTCTTCAACTTTTCAGCTCAAAATGAGCGTTCTCTGACCTTGGTGTGGTTACTGGAGGGTTGGAGACGGGTTTACTTAGTGGGTCGAGTACTGTGAGGTGGTACGCCCCAGGTTACGTGTTTCTGGCCAGTTCAGCAGCGTAAAACACGAGAGAAGAGTTGCTTTCAACTATTTCTGCTGGGAGAATTGCTAAATTCGCTCGTTATTCTCGAGGGTTAGGTTGAGTGTCCTTGCAACTCAGCTTTATATAGTGCAGAGTGTAAAATTTGCTTGTTACAGATGGTTGGCGAGCGTAGCTTGCTCCAAAACCTTTCCTATAGCAAGAGCAAGGTACTGTTAACCTTTTTAGCACTGAGGAGCATGAGGTTTAGGGTATTTCCGCGAATTTTACTGGAAACATACAGTTTAGTTAAGAAAACCGCATTTTTCGAAATCTGGTGCATTTTGCATAACAAGCATGCAGCTTCTCGATCATGAATAGTAAGAAAACAGCTGACAGCATCTTTTAAGCCTACCGCCAGAGAGAGTTACGCTTCCTAGCGAAAGTTAGCTTTGTGGGCGTCGCCGACAAAGTAGCGGATTGAAATCCAGTTGTAACACATGATTCTACATATTAACTTCGAATGAAAAATATATATTCGTGATGCCATAAGCAAGATCTACAAGAGTAGGGGTACGGCAGGTCCGCCGAAGGCCTCTACAAAAAGTCGGTTTCTGGACCTAACTCCGTGGATTTTGAACGTGTCAAAAGCGTAACTATGTCGTTCAACAGCACTTGGCGAGGGCTTTCCAATGCACTATCACGAAGGTCTCTAGCTAGTTTCTCCGCGGAGTTGCGATGTTGGGGCATTGATTCCCTCTGAACGCGCGTTAACTTTGCGATTTTTTCTAATTTTCTTTTACTAATTAAAAGCTTCTAACTTTTGCAGATCCATACGTGGAATTGGCACAGCTTTCAAACACGCTATCCACGTGGTGGATATGTTGAGTTTTCGGGTCGAGTTACTAAGTGGTAACGTCAAAATTGAGACCTTGTCTGGCGGCAGGTTGAAAGTCAGGTGCCACCCAGCTTTATCGTCGCCGACTTCTGTCGAGGATTTTCGTTCGCGAGCGTCGCAATCATGAAAAATAGGTTCGAAATTCAATTGTGCGAGCCTTTTGGCTGACACAATTCCACGAAGCCCCCCCCTGTGAGACTATACTCACTCCTTTGACCCTGGGATCTGGGCCCTAGAGTGAGGGAAAGCAAATAATAGGCTAAAACCAACTTTATTGGGCTGTTGTCTAGGGGGTGTTTCAACCCTACTACTTGCCTAGTCCACGAAGTATCCCTACTGATCTGTCTAACAGGGGTCTCAAACACAAAGAATGAACATTCAGAGGGACAATCCTCTGAAGGTTTGGTGCAGGGGCACCGATTACTTGCGTGGCTGCGGGCCGATGCGAGGGGAAACGGAAGGGCACTCCCGAGGGCGCACCACAACCGCAGAATAAAGAGAGAGAAGAGGGAAGCGGGGGTTTTTATCTCAGGAACCTAATCTCAAACACAACAGGAGCGGTTAATAGCAACGGGACGGACAGGGTGCGACCTAGCGCCCCTCGTCGCAGACGGTGCTGCAGGAGCCCTCGTCGTCGCCAGCGACGGGGGGGAGAGAGAGAAGGGAGTCGACTATGTAGGGGTCGGAAGGTCGCCAGCAGGGAACTCGCACGCGGAAACACCTGCAATCGTACACGCACCCCGCTGGGCTGCGTCGGCACGATCACTCAACCAACGGGCTTTATTGCATCGCACTCGTACTCACACATCTCACTCTCACAGCAATAGGACCGAGGCAGGCACTCGTAGATCGAACTCTCAGGTGTCGCAGGCTGCACCGAGTGCGGCCAACAACACCCTCGCGGGGACGGGAAGGTTGGGGACGATGATGCTGTCGTCGTTGCCACCACCACCACCGTCGTCGCAGCAGGCGAGTACCTGTGATCCTCACTCCAACACAGAGCCGGCAATGCCACACAGTTGCTGGTGGGGCCAGCTGCATTCCCCACCCACGGCCCCTTAAGAGGAGCCCCACGAAGGGACCATGTACACACCCGGGTGTGTACCATCTCTCACTACCCTCACCTTTGTGAGCCAGATGGATTTGAAGGGACTCTGTATTGGTGCCAATGGACAGAAATCAGATTGAAGAAAAAAGGAAAAAGAGAAATGGCCCAAAAACAGAGAGAGAGAAAATTGACAAGTCAACCCCCCTGACTTGGAGCATCCACCCCAAATGCTCTAAGTCCCCCCCAACCCTATACATGTATGTACAAGTGCCAAAAATAAATAATAAATTAGGCGGGCTTGGGGTACGGCCTGTCAGGCACCCCATCCCTAGGCAGTCGGGCAGTCTCCGTTAGTCACCGAAAAATAAAATATGTTGAGGAAACCCTGGTGCAACAGAAACTGTTAAGACGAAAGTAGTAAAAGCAGACCCAATAATAAAGACGGGTTAGCCGCAAATACACTTTGATAACGCCTTGGAAACTGAAGAACCGGGAGCAATAATAGGGGTCCCAATCCTTGCGGTTTTATGACAGGTACGCTTGTTTTTGCGAATAAAATCCCTAGACTTTATCACTGAGACCTCGGTGCAGTCTCACACTGGACTGGGATGACATGGTAAAGGCCGTCACGTCGTTCGCCAATCTTGATGCCATGTTGTGATGCGAGTGTAGCAAGATCAAGAAGAAAGACTGAATCTTAAGTGAATAGCATCCCAGCAGTTGGGTCTTGGAGGACATGCGACACAGAGAGGAGCAGTTCCAAGAGTGATGGGACATGAAGCACATTGCGGAGCACCACATCAAAACCAGGAAAAGTGAGAGTGACAGATCCAATTCCTTTGATGCGGCATTCATGGTCATCTGCTCGGCGGGCATGGTGTTCGGATTCAAATCGTTGGTACTCAGTGAATTGTTCCCATTGTGGGATCATCGTGGGTACTGCTCCAGAATCGATCATGTATGGAAGAGAGGCTATGCCTGTGTGTGACACTCTCACTGTTGCAGTGTTCACAAAGAAATAGGAGCCAGTGGGACTGTTTATTTGAGAAGAAGAAGAAACAGATGGCCCTCCTGTAGCAGGTTGAGGGTGAAATCCAGAGAAAGGAACAAGAGTTGCTTGCGGTACAGCCACAGTTGCTGAGGCTGAAGCATGGTTTGGTGGAGCTGGTGTGAAGTGCTGTGTTTGGAGCCTGGCTGTGATGGCATTGGCTCGGCGCATGTGCAGGCTGTGCTCAGGCCTGTGTGTGTGTGCGTTGGTGGCCAAGCTTGGAATCTCTGCACAGAACTTGCACCCAGTGCCTTCAACTCTTCCAAGACATTGATGGATTGAAGTAGCCTTTGGCTCCAGCCACACCAGTAGCGTGGCCTATCCCCACGACAAGGGGAGCGTGAGCAGTTGTTGTTGTCATGGATGTTGTGACCATTGTTGTCATCGTTCCTGTAGCTGCTTCCTTGGCGATTGTTTTGTTCTGCTTGCTCAAGGTCATTGCGACCTCCTTGGATGTGGTCACTTCAGTGGCGTCTACCTTCGCGATTGTCATGGTTGTCACAGTGGTTGTTGCCCACTTGACGCCAGCTGTGGTTGGTGTGGCGGTTCCTGCAGTCTTCCTCTTCATCCGCCTCAAGGGCAGTCAAGACAGCAGTAAGCTCATCCATGATATTCTGTAGGTTGTTGAAGCAGGCATCATTGTTTCAAAGTGCTGCCACAAATGGTCCAAAACGACTATGAGCTGAGCTGTGTGCGAGGTCTGTGTGCAGTTTGCTCTGCAGTTTGCGCACAAACTCATCAAGTCTGTTCTGGCCATGACCTTGGATGAATAGTCGCTGAAGTCGCTCAATCTCCCGCACATAAGAATTCAGATCTTGGTAACGCAAGGGGCTTTGAGTGTCTGTGTGTAGCTGTAGCCCTGACCATCCGTTTTCAAAATCATCAATCAAGCTGGATGGGCAGGCATTGTTGAATGTTCGGCGAATGGCAGCCACACAGTCTCAATAGAGGTGAATGTTGCGGCAGAGCTCAAACAAGTGCGAGGTCTCTGGAAGCCTGATCATCAAAGCTGACCGAACTGTTTTGTTCTCCTTGATGAAAGTGGCATGTATCTTCAGCATGGCATTCATGAACTCTGATGGAGTCATGATGTGATGCTGAATCCAGTACTTGACAGTTGCTTTGACAGCCACAACTGGTCCAGCATTAGCTTGCTCAGCGACAGTCGGTACATAGAGATAGTTTGGTGAGAGTGTTTCACCAGCCTTCGGCTCTGGTGTACTGTGCCCACCATTTCGACAGTGCAACCAGAAACGCCATCCGTCCAACTGATCCTTGGGTAGGTGTGTGATGTATGTATGGTAGGCCTCCTTGTTGCAGAAAGGTCTCTCAAGAGGGAATAGGTCTGTCTGTGTTAGGTCCTGAATGCCCTTTTCACCAATAACCTTGATCTGAAGGTTGCTAATAAAGCCATTGAACTCCATCAGTGTTTTGCCAGTGAACATGCCAACAAACGAGTTTAGGTTGGACGACATTGTGTTGCATGTAGTGATGATTCTGTTGCAGGAGAAAACCAGTTGCTGGAAATATTTGGAGGAGTTGCTTGACAGTCCAGCAGTGACAAATAGTCACTCTAGGAGTTGTTTGATGCTCTACTTGATGGAGAAATGGTCCAGAATAGAAGATGTGTGTTGCACACAATACTTGTTGCATGCTGATTGATGGACGGAAAATTCTGAAATCGGAGTAGCAGGTTGGGACTGTTGTGTAGCGACCGTGCGCCAAATTTCAGGCTGAGAATTGAAGTTTTGGTTGTGTTTTCCTTTGGAGAGTGTAGGAGAGCAGAATAGAGCGAACTTTGAGCAATTTGGTGTCCAGCCGGGGTGACTTGTCACACAAGAAAGGACAAAATTGTGGTTGGAAGAAGTGGTAGTTCGACTGTTTGGACGCCCTTATCGAAATCTCTTGTAGCTCCTGCTGTGGGCGTCGTAGCGGGGCGCGTTAGGTATCAATGGAAAGAGCAGAAGCAGGAGAATACAGGCATGCAAGGGCGTCTTCCGATCGCTTCTCCCCGTTGCGACCATGTCACTCAAAGTTGAGGAAGTGTTTTTTGACTTTGGTGATCAATCAAATTCTGTAGAGACAACGTAGCTGGGAGAGGGCGTCGAAAATTTTGGGCCTCCCAAACGAAATGGTTTCTAAAGTTGAGATATGCTGATTCTGTTTGTTGGAGGTGGTAGAGAGTGTTTTTCGGAGCTAGAATCTGTGGTTGAAGCAGTCAGATAGCTGGCACGCTGATGCGCAAACAGTCTACTCTGAGTGAGTGAGTGGAAGGAGTGAATGAAGTGGAGATGTGTGTTTGTGGGTGGTCCTTCTCCCCAACTTGGAGAGAAAGGAGAAAAACTCTGTTATGAATTATTGGTACATGATGATGATATACACACTGTAATAGTTGCTAGGCAAGCATGACCGGCACAGGGTAAAAACCTCTCCTATATTATCTGCTTGAGCAGAGGAGGAGGAAAACTGTTGACACTGGGTTTCTGTTCCACTTAATACTCAGAGTATTTGTCATCAGCGCAAGCCAGCGCCCAGGTCTGCATTTGGCGGTGGCTTGCTCTCCCATGGGCATTGTGAGGACGATAACTGACAGTCACAATAGGTTCAGGTCCATCTTGTGCCTCTTGCTGCTAACCAGTCAGTTCTGCCTGACAAAGTGGAAAAGGCAGAAATCTTTACTGGGGAAAAAAAGATTTGATTGGCTGAAAACTTAATGGAGGAAACATTTTCCGCCATTTCCTTGCCACAGCTAATCTTGCTCTATTTCTTTAATTGAACTAATTCAGCTAATTCACTCAGTCCAAGAGGTGGTCCGTCTTCTTGGGGGTGGTCTGCCTCCGCCAGCGAAAAAATCTATTTTCTATTTTTTTACTTGCTCTTGTGCCAGTATGTGGGAACAGCAGTTGGAACAACCATTTCCTTGTTTGCTCAAAAACCTTTTCTGCCTTTTCTACTTGCAACGACGTCTTATAGGATTGGAGCGCGATAGGCCAAATCAGGGCGTGCACCTGTTTTGGTTGCTGTTTGTACAATGTTCTCTCGGTTTGGAGGATTTGTCCCGGGAAGCCCCGATCAATCACACCCCACCCACTTGTCTAAATGAAGACAAGAATAGAAAAAGTCTGTCTATTTGAGTATCTTTCTGTTTTTTATGGAATTTTATCTGTTTATAGGGCATGCTCCAGGTCTGCGGCACGATGGAGTACAACTTCCTCGTCATCGTCGACAGCGACCATTTTGAGCTTTGATACATTTACATCCTTCCTCAAGGCAAATCTTTGTGTACTCAGGTCGACTTGGTGCTCCTCGTCCTGGACGGTATTATTGTCTGTTCGACGAAAAGGCGGACGACCGCCTATTCCAGTTGCGGAACACTACTGACCACAAGGGTGGACAACGTGCCGTGTGGGCGATGCACAGCCCCCCCGCATGCACAGTTGCACGGTCGAAACAAAACAGACCAGTCCCTGTTGACAAGGAACGCATTCCAAACAACGGAGCCTGAACCACCACCAATCCTCCCTTGGTTCAACAAATCAGCGTCAACAGACAACAGGCCGACGGGCAGGCGGCCGCCGACACACTCTCTTTCTTTCTTCTTTTCCGAATGCCCTCCCTTCTCGCGTCTTCCCAACCGCCATCGTCCCCATCCCCGTCGTCCCCATCGTCATCGTCATCGTCCGCCACCATCGATATCTCCTCACCCGCACCATCGACCTCCTCATCCTCTTCATCCTTCTCTGCCGCCCCTTACCCCGCTTCCGGATCTCCACTTCCTTCTTCACATGCGCTGCCTCAGACCTTGACGATAGGAGGGGGCGCGGCTGCTCGTTCCAACCCCCTCGCCGCCAGATTCGTCTCTTCTCATGTCAATCCCCCCACCCCCACCACCGCTCTGCAGCCAACCGCCGGTAGCCCGTCCGCCGCGACAGCTGCACTTCCCTTTTATGCCAACTCGTCTTGTCGCAATCCTCCCAGCCATAAGGGCGGCTTGAGACTCTCTTTCCCTCCCCCCTCCTCCTCCTCCCTCTCCAACCAGAATCTCCAATCCAGACGGAGCGGACAGTTAAGCGGAAATGCAGCCACCAAGCCATCAGCTGGCTGCACCTCAGGAGCCACATCAGCCCACAACCGCTTCTCCATCCATAACCTCATCTTCGCCGATGACCGGAAGACGTGCAAGTCTCAGAAGGCAGATCAGTCTCACCTCAAGTCACCAATGTCCCACTCCTCCTCCTCTCAAATGGAACTGTCATCAACCCCCATTCCAAAAGTTCCCTCCCCCTCTTGGTATAACATTTTGACGAATGCGTTTGAGCCGTAATAGGCATCTGACCTCTAATTATCTCATCACAGTCCCACAGTGTACTCAATCTCGCATGACGGTGTTCCGGAAGGCACCGGGTCCGGAAAGCCTTTGGCAGCGCTACTTGCGGCCATCGACCACATGGCCACAACTCCTCCGAACCCAGAAAAAGCCACGCAGACAGCACAAACCCCTTCACAACTTCACCACTGGCACCCTGTCTTTCGACCCACACCGTTCTTCGTTGCAAATCCAGGTGGGCTTGCCGTTGAAGCACCCTCGAAGCTCCCATATGGCCATCTAGCTGTCGTTGCGGCCCCGTCGCCTTCGCCCCTCTCCCGGTCTGTAGCTGTCCCTCTCAGACGCACTGTCGCTCGCGAATCGACACCAAAGCCGCAATACGGAGAAGAGTGGTTGCCCACGACCCCAGCCTCCACGATCGCTCCTTTGTCCTCCCCACCAATGACTGGATTCGTAATTCAGGGCGCTCCGACAACCCCCTCTTCCCTGCTTCATTCCGAATCACCAGCAACACCCACCAAGGCACCAAGAGTAAAAGCCGAGGCTAATCAGCAAGATGAGATTGCTTTCGTTGCCGCTAAGAAACTCCGAACAAGGGAGAACTCGGTTAGTAGCCCTCATCATGAGGTAGACAACGAGGCAGACGACTATTCCTCCAAACGAAAGCGAACCAGCGTTCAATACGTCACTCCCGCTACCGTTTCGACTGAGACTACGACTACTCCGTCATCTCGCCGTTTGTCCAAGCGAAACCAAGCTGGTAAATTCCAGTGCGAGTGGAGTGGATGTGGTAAATGCTTTACTACTAGGTAGGGTTTCGTCAAAATTGCTCCCGTTGGCTGAATTGTTTTCAGTGGCCATCTGGCCAGGCACGCTCGAATCCACACGGGTGTGTTTCCGTACAAGTGTCTGGTTGAAGATTGCAACAAGCGCTTCACGCGACAAGACAATATGATACAGGTACTTTGCTGGGTTTAAGCGGTGCGGCACTAAACGAGATTCTGTTTCAACCAACAGCACTATCGCTCGCATGTTGGTAGTTGTAACGCAGTGGCTGTCGCTCTCCCCAAAAGGTCAACAGCAACTCTGCAGACAGAAAGCCCACCGGCTACTCCTCCCGCGTCCTCTGCAGTCCCCGATGTGCCCGTCATAGCGTCGGACGGCCTCGTCCAGCTCTTTAATCGGCCGCAGCAGGCTGCGGAATTCTGGCTCGCCGTACGGTCGTCCGCTGCGACAGCGTCGACCTCTTCAAAACCGGCACCTGCGAAGGAAGAAAACCGACATTGAGAACTTTGGAGAGCAGGCAGGCTGATGTCGACGAGCAGTGGATGAAGTTCTTTCGCCCTTTCGCTCTGGCGTTTTGCCTCCTTCAACGAAGAAACACTTCCGAGGCTAAGGTGTAACTCTCTCGATTTTGCTTGATGGGTGC
This sequence comes from Zopfochytrium polystomum, assembly GCA_025765615.1. Taxonomy (NCBI): domain Eukaryota; kingdom Fungi; phylum Chytridiomycota; class Chytridiomycetes; order Chytridiales; family Chytridiaceae; genus Zopfochytrium; species Zopfochytrium polystomum. The sequence goes on from JAIVFJ010000088.1 coordinate 23,123, forward strand.
TTTTTTTGCTTTTGGAAATACTTTCCACATTAGATTTATCTCCAGATCTCCAACATGCAATGCCAGTTGCTGGTTGCAGTTCCCTCCCTTCCCCTCCTTTCGTGCCCCGATCATTCCTTAGCAAGTCATTGCGCGTTAAGTTATCTCTATTCACCAGAACGTAGCCAGAAGAAAAACAAGGAAGACTGAACCAAAAGACGTACAGGCAGAAAAGATGTACCGACATCATGTTAATACTCACCCCCCCCCTTATGTCCGCGAGGTGCTGGCATGGCAAAGCGGACGAGGAAAAAAAAAGAAAAAAAAAGAAAAAAAAAAAGGAACTAAACGTTCCCAATAAATATTTAAACAATTAAAAAAATTCCGCTCCACCAGACACAAACGGCCATGTTTGTCTCGAGACCTCCTCCTCTGTTGAACCAAAAACCTTGACAGCGCGCACTGCACTTCTGCAATTCGTTGGTTGGTTGGTTGGTTGGTTGGTTGGTTGGTTGGTGGTTGGTTTGTTGGGTTGAACCCCAGTGGTCGTCACTCCCCCTCCTGACCACCGTGGACACACTCCACCACTGGTCCCATATGCACCATCACCATCCTCCGCTGCAGCAGCCCCCGCAGCATCATATCCATCAACCGCCAATATCCACCCGACATCATCAGCTTGCGATACCGCTCCAACATGATCTGCTGCAACGGCAGCAGCAAATGGCTCAACTTCCCTCAGCGAGCGGCGACACCGATCCAACCCAAGATTTGCTGGCGCACTACCTTCCTTCCTCGACACAAGCACCCCCTGCAAGCAGCACTGACCGGCAACCTCCGCAGCAAGTCACGGATCCACCGAATCAGCGAGCGCCCCAAGTGCTGAATCCTCCTCCGCCCTCCCATTCTCAAGTTAACCCGCAGGCCCACCGACCTCTCCGCCATCACGTAAACAATTCTGGGAGCAGTGTGAGGTTGGGACCCCTCCTGGCGGGCATTCCTGTTGTTACCTCTGGCGAAGACTACTCAGACGACGAGTGGTCAGAAGCTAGTCTACCATGGACGGCAGGCCGTCGCGCTCCAGGAAATGGTGTCGCCTCTCAGGTGGTAGCACAGTCGGCGCAACAGCCAATTCTGGAGAATCGAACGGCCACAGCGACTGGCTCTGACGGCAAAACCGTTCTCGTTCCGCTACCACCGCGGACTCTGTCTATTCGGAGAGACGGATCCTCATCCGCAGCTCTTCCGAGCACTTCAAATCCCCCATCCGCTCATCGCCCGAAGCCATCTCTTGACAGCACTGATATGCCCCAATTTCCGACCTGCACCTCCACCGATCGGTCCTTGAACCCATCGCCCCCGTTCAGGAACTTAGGTTTGCCATCCAAGAGGCAACCCCCCTTATCACACAAAGAATCTCCTCCACCCACAGTTTCCTCACAGATCCCGCAACCATCACAAATCGGCGAGCCACCCGCGCAGTTTGCAACTGGCTATTCAGCACAGCTTTCCAACAATTCGCAGAACATTGGCAGAGACGCCACCTTTCGTGGTGGACCAGTCGTTTTGCCCTTTTATCCGCCCTTCATTGGTCCAGTAAATGCAACGGGGTTTCCGGTCGCAGTGCCCGGTTACACTCCGCCCATCAACCGACCCGCCAACTCGTCCATTCCTCGTGGTGGTAAGAGATACTTCCTGCAACCGGGCTTTCTTCTAAAAATCATCAAATCTCCAGACTTTTACGCCATCGTCAGGGAGCCAGCGCAGCAACCACCGCTACCGCGACAAACAACCCCCAGCCCGACTCCAAAGGCGGTCCACACACCAAACGGCCCAATTCTTCCCCCATTTCCCTCCAGTGCAAGGGAAGGGCCGATCGCACCACCAGCGCGACCTCCAGCTCATAGCACTCGCCCTACCGCCCAAATCCCAGCCATTCAACCGCTTCCAGCCAATGCTGCTGCCTCAACGATGCCCGAAAATGTGCAAAATCCTCCCCTAAACTCGTCCAAGGATCCAAAAGTCGCAGCCTGGGTCCTGGCAGTGTCATCTATCCCATCATGGGAGTTCGAGTCCGCAGAAAGGCCCACCTCTCAAGCGCGAAATTCCTTTTGGGAGCGAGAGGGGACTTTGTTGAGCGAGGTTGATATTAACGACAGCGTCAGTCGCGTCGGTGCAGCGGAGGAGCACGATTTCCGAACCGTGGCTACAATCATGCAAGGCAGCGCGGACGGTGCAAGTGTGTCTCCCCACATTGCTAACATCCTTCGAGCTTGTGCGATTCTCGGCATTCCGCCAAGTATCGCAGCCGCTTATGCAGCAGGCCTGCCGGTGGACCCTGGACTGTTTCAATCGCTTTTGGCTCAGCGCGCACAGGCGCTTCTGCAAGCTTTACCCCAACCGCCGCAAGTTGATATGTCGCACGCGCCAATGGGAGGAACGCAGAACCTGAGCGTACAGCCACCGTGGTCGCAGGCCCCGCCAGACGCTCCGAAGCTCCCAACGGGTGCTGCTACTGCCTTCATTCCGGCTGCTTACAATTTCGATAGTACCCCTGCTCAACCACAACCCCACGACAAACCAACCCCTATTGTAACTAATCTCACCGTCCCTGCTGTCACGGACTCCGCTGCCCTATCCCGTCCGGCTCAGCCTTTCCCGTATGCTACTCGCGCAGCCGCTGTTGCAGCTTCCGCTCGGCCGATTCAGATCGCCATGATTGCCGGCGATGAAGCAGCACTTGTTCAGGATGCCCCAGCCTTTGTTGCCCCTGCGACCACAGCAGTTATGCCTCTTCGTCTGTCCAAAGCTTCCCCCCAGCTGACAACACCACAGCAGCACGAGAAAGCACTTCAGCAGGACCAGCTTCGGATGTTGCAAAAACTCCATAGGATTGCATCTGTCAACCAGCCTCGTCAGGCCTCAATGTCCTCCTCCATCCAGCAATCCCCAATCATTCTTCCAGATGGCACCACTCAATCGCCGGACCATATTCCCAGCGCTGCAGCCGTCGAGCGCCCCGAACTACGCCTTCGCGTACACACAATGGTGATGAACGAAGCCGAGGTGAAGGAGGCCCTTGAACGTATGGACACAGTTTCCAAAGGCGCCAGCGGTGGGGGTGCGGGAAGCACTCTGTCGCGGGGTCCGCCTAATAGGCTCGCCGGTGAGGAAGAGGATGAAGATGAAGAAGAGCGCAGACGGCGGTTGAAATCTTTATCCTGGCGCCGGCGAAGCAGCATGGACTTGAGCCAGGTGTCATCAGGGCGCCTGCGCTCGCTGTCTCGGCCGGGCTCCGGTGTGGACCGTCTCACCATCGGGAAGGATGACGAAGGAACTGGAAACGCTACCCCCACTGCGCCCATGACGCCAGCCTCGGCTGGTCTGAAGAGAAGCAACAGCCTGGACGGCGGGCGTGGGAAGGTCGATATTTCTGGGGTCGCCGCAAACGATGACGGAGAGCAGGGCATGCTGCCGGTCGGTGGAAAGGTGAAAGGGGAAAGTGTCGTGATACCGTTCGCGTCTTCTCCAGTCGCCGGCTCAATCTTAAAGAACTTCAGTTTTGCCTGGGAAAGCTGTATGTGCAAGCGTTTCTACTCTCGTCATTCTTTCACTTCACTGACAATCTTTGACGCGTCCCTTTCCTTTGGGGCTTGAGCAGCCGGTTTCCAGATTAAGAGTGAGATGGGTGAAGTTGTGTGCATCGTATCAAAGACCGCGACAAGCATGGTGAAGAACACCTACACCGCATTGGATGTGTTCAACACACCAATCTGCCGATTGTCAACGCTTGATGTTAGTTTTTAGTCTTTCGCCTTCCTCTGACCAAGTAACGCTGACCTTTTTTTTTTTTTTTTTTTTTTTTTTTTTTTTCTTTCGTTCTCAGGCAAATGACCGCGATATGGCTCTTTTTCAAAACCAGTTTGGAGGAATGTATATTCGTCGAGGGGGAGTTCGAATGGTGACGAAACGGTCGATTGGTCCCGACAAGATCACGTCACAATATGAGATCACCCACGATGTGTGCGACGTTCCGTACCGGTTGATGGGTAGGGCCTCTTCCAAATGCCACCGGCAACAGCCGCCTTACCGCTTTCTTACAAAAACCTTGACTCTATAGTGCTGGATGCGCCACGAAGAGGCAAGCAAACTGCTATTTTGCATTTGAAAGACGCAACGACTGCTATCGCAGAAATCCGATGGTCCGAAGAAGGAACTGCAAGTGCGACTTGCCACGTTGCTATGCATGGTCGGCGGTACTCTCCGACTCTGGAGGTACTTATTGCTGCGGCGGTTACCATGCGTTTCGGTGTCCGCTCGAAGACCGAGTTTGGCGGGGGCTTTAAATGAGCTGTGCCTGGTGGTAATATGCTTACCTCTTCCTTTTACCGATCTCTCTATATCTCTTTATTTCTCTCTCTCTCTCTCTCTCTCTCTCTCTCTCTCTCTCTCTCTCTCTCTCTCTCTCTCTCTCTCTCTCTCTCTCTCTCTCTCTCTCTCTCTCTCAATCTCTCTCTATCTTCGTTACACTTTACCTTTGTTCCTTCTGTTTTCAGCTACCTCCTGTTTCTTTCAATTCCTATCCAGGAATCTCATGAGCAAGAGCCATTCATCTTGAAGGTCTTTTTCTTTCCTTTGCCGTTCTTTTGCGACGCGTCCTTTGCAGGGAAGGAATGGGGGTTGTGGATGAGGACTTCGAAACAAAAAGTCACCCTGACACGTCCAGATTTCCGCTCAACCCACATCGCATTTGCCAAAGCTGTGGCCCGTGCCTTTTGCTCCCTACCTGCCTCATCAATCAGTTGTCGGGGCCCACCTGGACAGTTCCCCCTGCTTGGCCATTTCTGTTTGGCCTGCACATTCAAGCGTCCGCAGCCGTCAACACCAGTGGAAAGCCAAATCGCAGGCGCGCGCGCACGGATACTTCCCCACAAGGCTGTCGTTTTTTTTGTTCTACGACGATCCCGTCGACTCAGCAGCCACCCATCTCCCAAGGCCCGATCCCCCCACGATGGACGCGTGCGAGTGGAAGTGAGTAGATCAGTCGCTGTTTCAGCTTTTGGTCTCATTAATCCCCGCTGATCTGCCGCTGCAACAGGTACCAAATGCGGCATGAGATCCAAGAAGTGATCCCGCACCTATGGGTTGGTCCCTACAGTTGCGCCCGCGATCTCGAGTACTGCAAGCGGTTCGGCATCACGCACATGCTCTGCGTCATGGACTCGGCAGAAAAGTACCGTCTTGCACGAAAGCACCCAGACCATTTCATCTACCATGACATGTTAGTGCAACCTGCTCAAAACGCGATCGCGAGTTTTCCTGATTCCTGTGCATTTCCTCCACCGGAACGCAACGATGTGCCACAACACCGACGCCAGTGATGTCACAGACAGCCCGCTCCAAAATCTTATCCCGTTTTTTCCGGCTGCAAAGGCGTTTATTAAATCCGCCCTCGATCAAGGCGGAACCGTGCTTGTGTATTGCAATAACGGGATCTCGCGGTCGCCATCATTCGTGATTGCATACGTCATGGAGGCGAACGGGTGGGACTTTGCCACAGCTTTCAACTTTGTGCAAAACAAACGATTCTGTATGAACCCGTTGGAAGGTTTCAAAATTCAGCTGAAGGTAAGCCGCCGTTTGTTGTTAGTCGTCTCGGTTAACGCTTGATCCAAGGAGTACGAGCCTATTTTTCAGGCTCGCGCATCGATCTCGGAATTGAACTACACACCACACCAGGTGAGTGTACCCCTTTCGGTGGTCGGCGACACTCATCTCACCACACGCGTGCTGGAATTCTTTCTCCACTCAGGTTCTCATGCAAGGCACACGCCGGCGACCCCTGGAGGATGACGACGAAATGATGTAGACTGCAGATTCCGAGTGTGGACCTGTGAGAGCTGTCAGTGTTGTTGAGGGGGCGTCGGACGTCGTACGGTCTTGAGGGAGGTGGAGTACAGAATCCTGGGGCGGGGGGGCGGCGGCGTTTGGCGGCGCCGGGAGTGGAAATTCAGGCAGTGCGAATGACCAAAAAAAGAAAACGAATATCCCCTGTTAGTGATTGAGTCGGTGGCATCGGCGGAGTCGGCCTTGGACTCTCCTGCTGCTCAGCAACCCGGCAGCTAGGCCGCTCATCGGCAACCCCCTTCCCCCGGAACTGTACTAGGCACGGCTGCTGGCCGGATGCTTCCAATGAAGGCTATGAAGAATCCCTTCCCGCTGACCCGCAAGCCATCGGATCGGCAGCCTCAGCACCTCGATCCGTCACATTATCCCCCCCAGCCACGTTATCCCGTCGAGCCGACCGGCTACCAAAACAATGTTCCTCGGCAAACCGACTTGAGGCCAGCCTTTGCACCAACATATGATTCTGATTACAGCCAGCCCTCGGGCTCACAATCGTTGTACCCGCAGCGTGGCGCCTTTTCATCGTCCTCCTCCACCTCCTCATCGTCCTCGTCCTCTCTGGCAGACCCGACATCTTCGATGACTGACCTGAGCAATGGCCGCGGAGGGGCTACCTCAGCAGCCAGCAGTCCCAGAGCGCGAATGACTCTTTCAGCCACCCCCCCGAAAGTTCTCGTCACACACGATCCCTTCTTCTACGAACGGCAGGTTGTTCCTCCGATAAGCCAAGTTACTGGGTCTTCGGCCCTGTCCGGGGACGCCGCACCGAGCGGCCAACTTTTCTGGCCGGGAAGCCGAATACCATTGAGCAAAGTGATTGGCCCACTTGTATCGGCACCTACCGTCCTCCTACCCAGAGATCCAGCGTTCCGGTTGATGGCTTCGACGCTAGATCTCACCCGGATCACAAACCGCATTATTGCGTCCGGTTTGTGCTGGCGAGAGCGGACGGAGCGAAAGAGCCATCGCAACAATTTGGACGATATGGCGCGGTTCCTGAACACTCGATACCCAGGAAAGTACATGATATGGAACTTGGCAGGTTAGTTCGACTGTTTCCTCGAATCTACTTTACGCGCGGGATGCTGATTAGTTCTGAAATGGGATCGTGCACTCGAAAAGGCGATACGGCCCAAGGAAGTTATGATACCTCGCCGTTCTACAACCAAGTCGTAAGCTTTGGGATGTCCAAAGCATACCAACTGTCGCTGAAGACTCTTTTCGACATATGCCGATCAATCCATGCCTGGTTGTCATTGGATGATGCGAATGTGGCGGTGGTGCACTGTTCAAACGGGGTCGGAAGGACTGGGACGGCCATTGCTTGCTATTTGCGGTACGCGGACATCTTCGAGGACGCTTCGGAAGCCTTTAATCACTTCATATCCCGGAGAACACCTAATGATGAGTCGTGGGTCGGCGTAAGTCAAAAGCGCTACGTGCAATATGTGAACAACGTCATACTTTTGAACGGAGGGCTCCCGAACCCGTACCCACTTCAACTCCACAGAGTGATTCTCAACACTGTTCCAGCATTTGACAGCAAGGGGAGCTGCCATCCCGGACTGGAAATATACCAAACAGGCCAGCTCGTCTTCTCCTCCATCGACGGACTCAAGAGAAATGCTCCAAATCCACAACAAATTAGTTCTCGTGGCGAGACGATGGTCCATGTTGACGCAAAGCATGTGGTTTTCCGATTCCCAAGGTCTATGGGACCGTTAATGCTGGAGAAAGATATTCAAATGCGAGTTTTCCATCGTCCTGATCCCGACGGCAATCCCTCCCAAGTAGTCACCATGATCAACTTCTCATTTCATGCTGGGTTTATGCCAAGCGGACTTATTCGAGTGGCCGCCGGAGACTTGGAGCTGGCAAGACGCGATGTGGACGAGGGAAAGTTTGACAGTAATTTCTCTGTCGATTTGGTTTTTACGGAGCCTGACCTCGAGTCAGCCAACTTCAGAGGGTACAAACCAGTGTCCTACCACCGATTTCTTGACCGAAGTTTGCCTCGGTGCTTGGCTCGGTTGATATCGTATCACGTCACGAAAGCGGACGAAAGATTCATTCGTGGTCTGGAAGAGCAAGGCGCTTCAAAAGCTTTGGGTGAGTGATGAACGTTTTCAGTTGAAAACTCACAAAATGCTATGCAGCGTGTTTTGCTCTTCAAAAAACGAACAACAATCCGTCGGATGCTCAGGAGTGGATCATGTCACTCGTTCAGAGTTCGAGCGTCTCGACCCTTGTCAGCAAAGGACTGTACGAATTGGGACGAGATGCTAGGGCCAAAATGAACAGGCGACGCTCATCTGTAAGGAAACCAGCGGCAAGGGATTTCAATCCATCGAGACCAACCCCGTCTCAACAACAATTTCGTGGACTGGAGCCGTCAGACGGATTCTCTTTGTCTTCGAGCCCTCCGTCTGGCTCTCAACGATTTGCGCCAGCTCCTACTCTGCTTCCCTCCACCACTCCGCCGCAGCCTCCCAGCAATCGATTGAACGAAAGCCGGGCATTATCTCCTCGCCTGGATCCTCACCGATTGAGCAACGGGTCCTCTCATGACGTTCGAACGACAAGCCCGGTCCATCGTTCTACGTCACAGCAATCAAATTCTTCCAAAATCTCCCAGCAATCTCAGCAATCACAACCATCGAAGAACCCTGAAGAGCTCAATGCCAGTATAAGAAGGCTGGAGACACTACTTGAAAAGTCAAAAAGCAGCCGAAAGCGACAAGAAGAAGGCGACAGCTCGTCTATAACGTCCAAAGACGAAGCGAGGAGACCTAGGTCGCCTTCTTCGTCTGTTTCTCCGAACCGTTCTTTGGGATCCGAGAGAAGTAGGTCGCCCTCCCAAGGCCGCCCCCCTCGTGTCCCTGCGGTCAGTCCTCTTGAAGAACTGTTAACTCAACTGCGTTCACGGCGGTTGGCCATGGGGATTGCGAACCGAGATGCTCGTGACGGTACGAGCAGCGGTGGCACACTGGAAGCCTACGGCACTGCCGAACGGACTGGATTCAAGTACATCAGCCCAGCTGTCAGAGCGGCATCGCGGAGCGCATCGCAATCACCTCCCAGGTCTCCGCCCTCGAATCGTGTTCAACACAAACCCATCGTATCGCCACAAGCTGCACCGTATCGGACTGTCACACCAAATTACCTGTCGCCGCGATCTCCTCGAAGACCGTACAACCAGTCCTTTACAGAGGGTCGCAAAATCGAAGTCCAGGTTCGACCGACAATCGCCGATGGCAAGATGAGTGGAAAATCACCCGAGAAGGCGAAACTGGTGGAGCCGCCGGCAGACTCTGCGAAGGACTTTAAGGACGAATCGCTGGAAATACGCGCTGACGTTGAATTTCCTCAAAAGGGACGCCAGCTTGCCATTTCCCCAGCGCAATCGCCTCAAGGGTCGTTTAATTCTTCATCCCCACCTTCTGGGCTGCGGCAAAATGCGGCACCCTCCTCCCACAATCGTAGCACCTCTAATGGGAGCCTATCCGAGGAAAAAACTCTTGGCTCGACTGCTTCGAAACAATCTGTGGTTCCTCCAGCTCCGCCTCCGCCTGTCAACGTACCAGCACCCCTCTCTCCGGATCCTTCATCTAGGTCTACAATGGGCTCAAGGCTCCAATGGGATGAGATTCGTGACTCAAAGCGAAGTACAGCATGGTCACCTGACACAGTGGAGAACGTGGGGGAAGAGGTTGTGGAGGAGGTCAAAAAGGAGTCTGGTGCGACAAACATCACACTGGATGTGAAACGATTCGAAGGTGACTTGGTCTTCCTTTTTGGTTGTTCTCGAACCTAACTCTTGCTGTTGCCGTGGTTTAAAGAACTGTTTTGCATTGTGCCGGGAACAAAAAGCAAGACGGGCGGTGGTCTGAAAATGGTTCAAAAGTAGGTGCTCTAGAGATGTCCTAAATCTGACGACTTCTTGCAGAGGTCAATTTATGACTCTGTTGGACTTACGCCGAGCGAACAACGTTGCCATTTGTCTATCTCGTTTCACGCGTAGAAACATGACGAACGACGATCTAACGCGCCAAATCAGCGAGCTGGATGATTCAGAATTGACAGCTGACGACTTTGTGTCCATTCAGTCCCTCCTTCCGACTCCGGAAGAAAAGTCCATTCTTGAAGCTCACATTGCCAACGCAATGAGTGCTGTAATCAGTGCGACGAAACCGCCGCCGCCGCCATTAGCACCAGCGGAGCAGTTCATGATTCACTGTTTGCGCATCCCGGACTTGCCCCAACGCCTGACTGCCCTGATTTTGCGAATTCAACTTCCACTTGAGGCGGACGAAATGACGAAAAAGCTGAGAATGATGCGCATAATATGCTACAATCTGCGCACATCGGATCATCTACGCTCGTTGCTTCGTATCGTCCTGCAGCTGGGTAACTTATCGAATAACGAGTACGGTGCAGGCAATTCCTCATACCGTCCATGGATGGGGAAGGAAGCGCGCGCACTTGGGTTCAAAGTCGATGGGCTGGCTCGTTTGAAAGACGTGAAGAGCGCGGATGGGAAATGGAGCTTGATGACTTTCCTCGTCGACATGGTGCAACAGAGCAAACCCGAAGTGCTTGATTTTCCCGCTGCTTTCACGGACATGAGGCGCGCAAGGCACATTGATCTCCGCGAGCTTGTTGGTGATCTGTCAGCGGCCGAAGAGGATCTTGCGAAAGTCAAAGCTGCGCGGTATATTTACGAGGCTGGTGAAGAAGCAAGAGACAGTATCTTCCGCGAACGATTGGATCAGTTCTTGTCGGAAGCGGCACTTATGTTGGAGAGCGTGCGGGCCGAGCTCTACCAGTTTTCTTCAGACTGGGCGGATACGGCTCGATACTTCGGGGAGGATTTGGGCGACTACATCACCGTTAACGAGATTATCGACCTCAACGGAGAACTTCCGCCAAAAAGCACTTCGACTTCAAAGAAGCTTCCCATGCATCTGTTCAACGCTCTTGACCTCTTTTTCCAAGGTTTTGAAGAGTCTGTCAAGCAAAGTCGAAAGCGAGCGGAGGAGGAGCTCAAGAGGCAAAAAAAAAGCGACCGGCGGGCCGACTGCACGTTACGATGACGGGCGTACCAACGCCGCCCTTTCGCATCTCCAACAGCAGCGGCAGCAGCAGCAGCCATTTCCGTCCCGTGCCCAACATCCAGGTTATCAACCGCCAGCGCGCCACGCACCGGGCGCCGGTGTCCGCGCCGCGCTCGCGGCGCTTTCAGCTCGCTCCAATCCGACGACAGCGGCAGCAGCGGCGGCGGCAGCTGGAATCGCCCCGCCTACAGTGACGCGAGAAGCTACTTCATCGGAAGCCGTCGCCAGCGCGCCATCGATTGTCGTGGTCAATCAGGACGGCACAGCTGCTCCGGCTTACAGCGAAGGCGCAGAGCAAAAGTTTGGGTCGACAACGTCCCGTGCCATCCCGGGAGGAGGCAGCGACAATCTGAGCGCCCCCGACATGGCCCGCTCGTCCTCCACCCGGGAGTTGCTTCAAACAAGAGAAGCCGAAGCAAGAGAGATGATGCAACGGTTCTCGGTCATGCCGAGCCTTCCTCCTGAGGACCTCGCAGCGCTAGCAGACGCCGCAGACGCGGCAGCCGAGGCAGAAGAGGCGGCGGAGCAAGACGAGGACGATGACCTTGACGATGACCGCGATGATTACGACGACGACGACGACGGCTCTCGATTCGACGATGGGCTGCAGTCGGATGTCGACGGCAGTCGATTCAGCGGGAGCCATGCTGGAGGAAGCAGCGTGACGCACGAGTCTGATTCTGAGGACGCGCGGAGGCGGACTTCACGGAGCAGAAGAAGCCAGTGCGAAACGTGTTATCTGCCAAAAGACGAATGCGAGTGCGACTTCTTCTAAGCAGCTTCTATTTTTCCCTCTCTCTCTCTCTCTCTTTCTTGTCTTCTGCAACCCTTCTCTTGTTCTTTCTTTCTTTCTTTCGTCCTTAGTTGATTAATCCGATTCCGACCAATGTAAGAGCTCCCCCGGTGTTGTTTCTTTCTGGATTATAGCGTGTTTACTCTTCAATTGTGACTGTGATGGGTTGGGTGCCGCGGGGCTGTTAGCTTGAGCCCTTTCTTGTTTGTTTCGTTCGAGTCCATCACTTTTTTGTTTTCCTTTCATCCAATCCTCGTGAGCTCTCTGCACCCCACTTTCCTTGTGTTTTTGGTTCTTTTTTTTCATTTTTTTTTTTTTTTCAGTTGTTGTTGTACCTCCAGTCCCCTCCTCTCCTCCTCTCTTTGGAATGTGTTCTGGTGGGGTCGTAGCCGTGCTTTGGCGGAATGGAATACGCACCACGCAAACGCGAGGACCTGTTTTTTTCAGTCAATTTTTTTCTTCTTTTTCTGCTCTCTTTCTCTCGCTCTCTTTCTTCTCCGTCTCCGTTCGTCGCGCACCCTTCTGCTTTTTGCCTTTTGATTTCCATTGCAATAACTCTTCTTGCCCAGTAGTTCCCCCCGCAGCAGGGCTCTGCTGTTGTTGTTTTCCTTTGCTCTTTTTTCCTTTTCTTGTGTTGTTTCTTTGATCCTATCGCTGCGAAGGGAGGGAACGGATTTGCGGGCGAGAAGAGAGGGAGACGGGCGCTGGTGGTGGTTGGGGGTTTGTGGGGACCTAAATGGTTGGGCATTCAAGACAGACTGTTTTAGCTCGTCTTTGTTGCAAGGCTTTCGACGCTCATTCGGTCTCAACTTGAATCTCCAAAAGCGTTCCCCCCCAACTCCAAAAAAATATACATATACAGGAATAGTCAGGATCGTTGGCATTTCAAAGTTTCAAACGCAAGTGTCTCTGCTGGTGGGCCCCTCCGCATGATCAAGTCGGCGGATCCCACGCGCCTTTCTTCACTCCCTTCACGCTTTCCAGCCACCACCTCTGTTCAGCTTTGCTGGCGCCCGCGCGTTTGCTCCTCCACGGGAATATCAGCTTCGGCCTCGCCTTTGTCCACCACTCGAGCAAATGCACCTTGTCCGGCGGCGACTCGGCGAACCGCTCCGACCACGTGATGAACGCGCCGCTCTCGTTCCACCACTGCAGAGCGTCGACAACGTCCTCCTCGCCCCCGCCGCTCGTCTGCAGCAGCTCCCCAAAGTCCACCTCGAGCGGCGGCGGCGGTGGCGCACCGGAAGTCGACGACGATGACGACGACTGCCGACGGCGGTGCAGCCACTCGAGCACGTACCGCTTGCCGGCGCACAGCGGCGCCAGGTCGACCTCCCCGTCGGGCGCGTTGGGGTCGAGCGGGAGCCCGCTGTTCAGCCACCAGTCCAGGACGGCGACGTCGCCGTTCTTGCACGCCGCCTGCAGCCCGGCGGCCGTGTACTCTGTCAGGACGCCACGGTCCTTGAACCACTGCAGCAGCGCCGTCTGGCCCCCCGCGCTGGCCGCGTCCACCACCTGAAATGGAACCTCCACCTCAGCCAGCCCCTGCGCCGCGGCCGCCGCGGCCGCCGACGCCGCCGGTGGTGGTGGTGCGCCTTGCTTCAGGTACCACTCGAACACTTGCACATGCCCGTTCCGCGCGGCTCGCGACATTTCGTCAACGCTGAGGTACACGCGCTTGCCGACGGATTCCAGCGCGGCCCGCTCGAGAAGCGCCATGATGGGAATGGAACACGCGTTCGAGAGATCCGACCTGGTGAGGGCGGGTGCCTGCCCAAAGCGGTGCGTCCACCATGGGAGGATGCGGTTGTAGGAGGCTTCGCTTTCGACAAGGGCGCACACGTCCAGCGTGTCCCAGGGAGTAGAAATTTCGTTGTCCACGAGCCACTGCAGCACGGCGGCTTGCCCTTTCTTGATTGCAAGACGAGCGGTGAACTGGCCGACGAGGTTGACTCTATTGGATTTGCACCAGTCGAGGACATTGATGTGACCCCCGACGGCGGCGGCTCTGGCGATTTCGGTTGCGGATGTGCCTTGGATTCGCACGTTGTTTCGTTTGCACCAGTCCAATTCGGCGGTGCTGCCCGAGGCGCACCAACTCGACAGCGCCCCGGGCAGGGCGCGTCTTTCGTAATACTCGGGATATTTCGCCCGTTCCACCAGATTCTGCGCGACTGGGTCGGGGCAGGTCTCCCACCAGCTCACGACCTTGTCGTGCCCGGTCATCCGAGCCCAGACGACGGCGGGAAGAACTGTAAACTCCAAGATGTTGGGCAAGTCAAACTTGAGGTGCAGGCCGCTGGACTGCCACCACTGAAGGACGTGCAGGTGGCCGTTTTTGGAAGCGCCGGCGATGGCGGCGGGGGTGTACCCGTCGGGCTCCCACCACTCGATGACGAGCGGCGACGCGGAGGCGGTCGAGGCAGTCGGGACGTTGCGGGCGTGTAGCGTCCACGCGAGAGCCTGGTGGGGGTCGAGGCAGCCGACGCGCAGGGTGGCGTTGCGCAGGCGGAACTGGAGGAGATCGACGATGCCGCGGGCGCTTGCGCGGTCCATGGACGCGGAAGGGATCGCAAACAGCGCGAGCGCCTGGTGCTGCGCCAGCCGCGCGACCGTCGCGAGCTGGTACCGTTCGGGCCCGTGCAGGTACTTGCACACGATGCCGACCAGCGGGAAGGCGCTGGCGCGCGCGGGCAGCTGCGTGGGCGCTGCGGCGGCCGCGGATGGACGACTTCCTGCCGCGGCGACGGGATCGGCGATGCCTGCGGGGTTGTCAGGATGCTCGACGGCAGTGCCGAGGTCCGCGCCGTCGAGGTCGAGGTCCCTGCCTTCCTTGGCGGGAGGAGCGTCCCAACAACGGTCCCAAAAAGTCTCGCCGTCGTCGTCATCGTAGTCGTCGTCGTAATCATCCTCGCCGTCGTCGTCGTCGTCGTCGTCGTCGTCGTCGTTGTCGTCGTCGTCGCCGTGGTCGTCGCCCTCGAGCGGGTCGCCGCGGGGTGGGTCTTCGGGGTCCGCTGCCATTCGCGAGATCGGGTGGTCGTTGATGAAAGGCGGCGAAGAAGCTGGCTTTGTTCTTCGTAAAGACGGAGAAAAAAAAAGAAAACAAAAAAAAAAAACAAAAGGTAGCGACCTCACGTGCTCGGTAGAGAAACAACTGAATGATATCCACTTATGGTGCGCCTCGTCCGTATCCGCCAAACCCTGACACGGTCATTGCTTGATGACCGCTTTGCGGATTCGGAGCGGATGCAGATACCCGTTTGGTGCACTTTAGTCTTGGGTCCGCCACGAAGCGAATCGGGTTGGATTTTGCAAATGCTTACGTTTGATTTGATTTTTTATTTTATTTTTTTATTTTATACTGTTCCAGCCCTGAAGGGCCGACAGGAAGAGAAAGCACCATCAACAGTGAACCATTATAGACAACATCAGCAAACCTACCCCATGCACTACGGACTTACAGGGTTGTCAGGCATCTTCGAAACAAATCGAGTTGATGAAGTTGCAGTGTAGAAGGTGAAGTTGTGACCAAAGATGAAATTGGAGTGAGAGTGTTGTGTTTTCAATAAGAAAACTCTGCCCAATTTATACTCCTGCAGGGAGTTTGACCAGTTTTCCTGTTTTGCCATCTGCACAAGTTGCAAACTGCTTCAAAGAGGACTTTGCTCTGGGGAGGTGTTGTAAACCCCTTCCCACAGAGGGAGGGTGATTTGATCAGAGCCTTTCAAATCAACCAAGCTCTGTGTGGAGCCCTGTGTGCAGCAACTGGTCTCCCCACAGAGGGAAAATCATTTGAAATCTTCAGGAGCATTTCAAATCAACCAAGGTCTGTCCAGAGGCCTGGACAGAGGTTTCTGCACAGCAGACAAAGGGTGTTGCACACAGAAACAAAGTCAGCTGACCTGGGGCAGCTGTGAGCTGCCCTGGTTCAACATTTCTGAATCCATTGAGTGTAGTGCTCGACCTCACATGATGGGAGAGAGGGAATGCTGGGTGCTGCTCCCACCACGCACCATATGGCCCATTGAAGGTTATTCTAGTCACATTGTCCTCACCAGCGAAACCTTGGAAAGCAAAGCTGGAATACTGCTGTCTTCATGTAACTCTTTTTGTTGGATTCAGATTAGACCTTTTTGGCTTCCCTGACTCAGTGTAAGTCACATCAGCAGTGGCGACGAGGTCGCTGTCAACAAAGGAAGCTGGCTTCCTAGGCTCAAATCTCAACAACCCCTGTATCCGGCGGACGGCAGCCTTTGAGTGGTCCCATGAAGGCGCCCTGGTGCAGCGAGGGACAGGGGTGAAGTGCCTGTTTCTCGCCCGCTTTGCGCTTGTTGAAGGCAGAGCAGTCGCTCCACAGAGGAGGCGGACAGGCAAGTGGAACTTGTTGAGATTTGAGCCTAGGAAGCCAGCTTCCTATGTTGACAGTGGCCTCGTCTCTGCCGCCGATGCGACTTACACTAAGTCGGGTAAGCCAAAAGGCCTAATCTGAATCCAATGAAAAGTTCAGTGAAGACGGCAGTGATTCTAGCTTTGCTTTCCTAGGCTTCGCTGGCGAGGACAATGCGATTAGAATCACACTCAATCGGTTCAGAGAAATGTTGAACCAGGGCAGCTCACTGTTGTCTGAACCAATGTTGAACCAGGGACTGCTTGATTTGAAATGCCCCTGATGATTTCAAATCATCTTTCCTCTGTGGGAAGACTTGTCACTCCTCACAGACCTCTGGACAGACCTTGGTTGATTTGAAATGCTCTGAATATTTCAAATCACCCTCCCTCTGTGGGAAGGGGTTTACAACACCTCCCCAGAGCAAAGTCCTGTCTGAAGCAGTTTGCAACTTGTTCAGATAGGCAAAACAGGAAAACTGGTCAACCTCCCTGCAGGAGTATAAATTGGGCAGAGTTTTCTTATTGAAAAAAAACACACTCTCACTCCAATTTGCCGGTCCCTGTCTAAACAAGCTCTCTTTACCCACTTGCCCTTGATCACTTGCTACACCCACTCCCTTGTACAAGTTCTCAATTCAAGCCTCAGTTCCTCAACCCTTCAACCTTCTTGCAACGCTGCCTCCACCCACGACATCGCCTTCTACACCGCAACTTCAACAGAACCTGTCCCGTTCCCAGTGCAGCTCGCGTGGCCCATGAAGCTGGGGATGAAGTCCACCTATGGTGAAGAAGCGTTCAACACCTGTCAGAACCCAGTGGACAGAGCCCATAGGGGATGCCCCTGGCTGACACGGTCGAAGACAGACAACAGAGGACAAAATCCAATTAAGCAGACCCACATAGTCAAATAAGGTGGACATAGTAAATGTAGTATTTGATGATGGTCCAGACTAAGTGAGTAACAAACATAATAGTGCACTGGTTAACGTGCGCACATAAGTACCAGGGATCGAATTCCTGCTGGTGTTATGCTTTTGCCTGGCATTGAGCTGGGAGCACATACCTTTTGAGTATTTCTGTGGAGGTTGTTAGGCAGAACTGACTGGTTAGCAGCAAGAGGCACAAGATGGACCCGAACCTATTGTGACTGTCAGTTATTGTTCTCACAATGCGCATGGGGAGAGCAAGCCACTGCCAATGCAGACCTGAGCACTGGCTTGCAATGTTGACAAATACTCTGAGTATTAAGTTAAACAGAAACCCAGTGTAAACAGTTTTCCTCCTCCTCTGCTCAAGCAGAGAATACAGGAGAGAATTTTACACTGTGCCAGTCACGCTTGCCTAGCAACTATTATAGCATGCATATCATCATTATGTATCAATTATTCATAACAGAGTTTCTTTCTCTTTCTCCCCAAGTTGGGGAGAAGGACCACCCACACCCCTTCCACTCACTCACCCAGAATAGACCGTTTACAGAGGTGGCTTAGCTTCTCTACTGTAATGGCAAGCCTCGCATATGTTCTAGTTTGTACTTGGACTCTGCGCACCCCGCGCCGCCACCTGGGCCCAACAACACCAGCTTCTCCAAAAAACCTTTTGGGCGAAAAAGTCACTGTTGCGAGGTAGAGCAGCATTTATAATGAAGAACCAGTTTACGTTTGTGCATGACGCAAAGGCACGGCATTGTGCGATTTGCGTTCGCTGTCGCGAGCACTTCGCCTGAGCCGCATGACTCGGCGATGGGCCTTCGACAAGGGCCTGGCGGCGACGAATGACAGCGGAGATAGAAGCAGTCTTGAGGTTTGTCAGAGTTTTTTTTTCGAACGGTGAGGGCCATCCATTTACGCGCCTGGGAGCGACTGAGAGCCAACTGCGCTACATTGTGCAGAAGCTTATGGCGAACTGGGTGGCAGCTCCAGATCATAAACATCTGAGCCTAGGCGCGTCTGATTTACGTTTAGTAGATGAAGTAGTGTAGGGGCTAGGTGCGTCAATTAATCGATGCTTTCGACCTCTGCCAATCAGGGAGTAGTTAGAGGTTGAAGAAGAAATAAAACAGTAGTTCTAAATAGTCAGTCGACTTCTTCTTCTTCTTCTTCTTCTTCTTCTTTCTGGCCGTCTGCCTCAAGCGCGTTGCGAGTGTTGGGGGAGGCATCAATCAACCCTGTCCACCAACAACAGTACATCATCCCAGCATTCATATTTTTAATCACGCAGTCCTCTAATGTTCAACGATGGATAGATTCCAAATCATTATTTGAAAAGCGTGTGTGCAAGAGGGGAAAAAAACGAGAAAAAAAAAATTGAATATTAAATATTGTAATCCGCACCCGCCCACCCCCCGAACAACGACCACCACCGCCGATTCACTCAGATGGAGCCCGAGATCTCGACTCCCGCTGCAACCGCTCCGCAGCAGCAGCACGATGCCCCGCCGGTCGCTAAGTTCATGCGCAAACGATCGTCGAAAACCGCCGCAGCAGTCGCCCGCAAGCGTGTCCGCGACGACGACGACAACGACAACGCCGACGCCGGCGGCGGCGGCGGCAGCGGCGGTGACGGTGGCGGCAGCAGCAAGGAGCGCGCAGCGACTGCCGACGACGACAACACGGTCGTGACGAAGAAGCGGGACGTGCGGTCCGGGCCCCTCGCCGCTTCGTCCAAGCCCGCCCGCGACGCGGACTCGGCCGCACCCTCCGCCGGCGGCGGCGGCGCCGGCGATGCGCCGCAGCCGTTTTCGTTTGCCGCTAGCGGCACCGCCGAGTCGCTGCGACAGGACTTCGCGACGCGGACGCTGGACGTCGACGGCCACGAGCGCAAGGAGAAAGTCCTTGCCGGCGACGACGCCGAGGGCTTGTACAAGGGCCTCGGGGGGTACAACGAGTACGTCAACAAGCGGGTGGAGAAGACGACGCAGTCGAATGCGGGTGGTTTAAGGTGAGTGTTGGCACTGCTGTTTTCGTGCGTGTATTATGTGGCCCCCGTATCGCTGATATATGGAATGGAATCCTGTTTTTGGAACAGAGCGGGCCCCCTCAAAGCTGCCACGAACGTCCGAATTTCCTCTCGCTTCGATTACCAGCCGCACGTGTGCAAAGACTACAAAGAGACGGGTTCCTGCGGTTACGGAGATTCGTGCATCTACATGCACGATCGAGGAGATTACAAGATGGGATGGCAGCTTGACCTGGAGTGGGAAGAAGAGCAGAAACGAAAGCAAAAGGAGGAGGAGATGCGTCGGTTCAACCAAGGGCAAGAAGCCGAGGAGGACGAAATAGAAGAAGATGACGACCTTCCCATGAGCTGCATGGTTTGTGGGAACGACTTTAAGGATCCCGTCGCCACAAAGTGAGTGCTCCCGCTATCCCTATCTTTCTGCGGTCACTAATTTTTCCCATTCCGTGTCGAAAGGTGCCAGCACTACTTCTGCGAGAACTGCGCCATTCGTACCCACACCAAGACCGGAAAGTGCTTTGCCTGTTCAGCACCGACGAACGGGGTGTTTAATGCCGCCAAAGATTTCAAGGCAAAGCTGCTCGCAAAGAAGAAGAAGATGGAGGAGAGGGCAGAGGAAGTGCGGAGAAAGGCAGCTGCCGCCGGCGTTGAGGATGAGCAATAGTCTTTGTGGGCTGACGGTGGTAACAGCGACTGCGCATTTGCTGGGCATGTTCCGTACCAGAAGCAAAAGAGGAAATGGGAGAAAGACTATCAAACACCAGTAATACCATAATCCATTCACCCTCACATCACTGTTGAAGTCTTTCTTCTCTTTGGCCGATTGGGTCCTCCCCCACACTCAAAGATTCGGCTGCTGCGCCCCAGTGTGAGGAGCGTCGCCGTGTGTCTTGACCCTGTCGTAGTCGGCAAAGAGCACGACCCTCCATCCCTCGGGATCCTCGACCGTCAAGCCGTCGACCTTCCACCAGTCGTTCACGGGCTCGACGAGCTTGCCCCCCGCGTCCACCAGCCTGCGCGCGACGGAATCGACGGCCGCGACGCTGTCCAAATAGAACACGAGCAGGTTGTCTTGCGTCGGCGCGCGGGTTTCCATATCCGGGTGGCGGCTGTCGACGATGAACTCGAGCTGGTAGCGCTCGTCGGGCACGCCGAGGATCAGGCCCGTGAACACGGCGTCGGCGAACGTCGAGACGACGGGGAGCCCCAGCGCGTCGACGTAGAAGCGGCGCAGCGCTTCCAGGTCGCGCGTGGGCCGCGCGACGCGGAAGCGCACGGCGGGCAGCCGGTCCGAGTAGCGCGGGGACCGCGGCCACGAGGACGGCGGAAGTTGGGATGGCGGTGGCGGCTGCGGCGCAGACATTGTGTGTGATGCAAGATTTGCTGTTTCCGTTGAAACTGGCAACCCCCCGGAAAAAAGAACAATTGTCGGTGATGAATCATCATCTTTCGTAACAAAACGAGAAAAGACAATAGAGACAAACAAAAAAGTCTTTTTCTCTTCGTCGCACGAAAAATGGATGGCTTGGGCGAGGCAGTCAAAGGACATGCGTCGGCCAACACCAACCAGGCTTCGTGCGATTCACGCAGTTGTCAACCTCCACGTCTCTGTTGCAACTGTGCAAGAAGTCCTCACCATGTCGAAAAGAAGCATTCAGCAATGGATATCAAGCTACAAGAAGACAGGGTATGTCAGACGACAGAAGAGATCTGACTCCCACTGTGGATTTGGTTGACAGCACTGAGAGTGGATCAAGGATTTCGTGACAGGCAATCCTCTCTCCTTCCTTGATGAGATTAAGAAGCAGTTTGAGGAAGAATGGGACCAGGAGATTGGTGTCACTTCAGTTTGGTGAATCATGCGAGAATTGGGATTCACGAGAAAGGTGAGTCTTACTTCCAAAGTACAGCTGTTTCCCAGTTGCTTATTTGCTGTCTCAATCTGATTCAAGTGATCAAACGCCAAGCATTAGATATCAAACGAGACGACAATCACTCGCTTTGCCTGGAGCTTGGAAATATTAATTGGAACCATTTGTGTTTTTGGACGAAGTATCATTTGATAATCAGGGTTTACGTCGGTCTTGTGGATACGCACTTGAAGGACAACAGCTGCGATTTTGTGGCGAGTTTCGCCGTCTTCTAAGGGTCTCGCTGCTGTGCTTTATTGGCGTTAGTGGCCCTCTTGAATCTGTCATGACAGAGGGGACGTTCACACAACTCAAATTTGTAGATGCATGCCATAACTTCACATTAAAGTCTGGTGAGCATGAATTCTCAATACCTTCACTTTGATGCGCAACATTTTTGCGATCTTGATTGCATCTATTCTTCCCTCTATTACTGCCCCTGCTTCTCTTAATAGGGAAGGTTCGATGCTATCCCAGCTATCATTCTGTTTGGATCATGGACAGTGCCAAAATCCATTGCGACCCAATCTGTCACTTTATCTCCGGTCTATAGGAATTGTCCCGAGTGTTCCTTCTGGCTTACTGCCCCTACTTCAACCCGATCGAAATTTTCTTTGGCGTAGTTAAGAGCCACATGCAGCGGGAGCATCCTGAAAGCGAGCTGACTGCTAGGACTCTGCCTCACTTTATGGCAAAAAACCTGGAAAATTTTGAACTGTGCCCAATGCAAACATGTTTGAGCATTGTGGATATGTGAGACTACACCAAGGTCTCAGTGATAAAGTCTAGAGATTTTATTCGCAAAAACAAGTGTACCTGTCATAAAACTGCAAGGATCGGGACCCATATTATTGCTCCTGGTTCTTTAGTTTCCAAGGCGTTATCAAAGTGTATTTGCGGCTAACCCGTCTTTATTATTGGGCCTGCTTTTACTACTTTCTGTGAGACTGTGCTCTCTAAATCCTCACCCTGGGCTATGGGTGGCAAATAGAGCAATGACCTAAATACCAATCCTGAAAAGTGAAAAAGGCAAAAAGGAGATGTCTAGGGCTCACTAGACAGGACAATGTATTTGGAGTCTTAAGAAGCCCAAGAAACACAAAGAAACTCTCTTACTACACAAAGAGAAGACTCTCACACTCAGACCAAAGGCAACTGTGAAAAGGTGGCACACTAGCAAAGAATGTGCAGGGTTCTCTGGTCCATGACACAGAGTGGGCCCAATGGGAGGCAAAAGCCAAAGCCAAAGGGGACCGGGAAATCCGGTAACAATGCTGGAGGTGCAAGATGCAGCAAGCTCCAGGGAGCGGCACTAAGTGCAGCACTCCAATCCAACTGAAGAAGACAAGAGAGTGGGGAGGAAAGTGGCCAGACCCCGGTCTGTTGGAGCCACCACCATGGAGCAAGGCTCCCTCTCTGTCAAAGACAAGCCCTAAGTTGGAGGGGGTTGGACACAGAGGGCAAACACAAGGAACAGTTAGTGTGCAGAGGTGTCTGTTGAATTAAATCAGAACTGTTTTCCACTTAACAGAACCAGACACAGCTTGTCTCACTCCAAGGAGAAGTTCCAACTCAATCCAAGGAGGGGGCACACAGGGGTGGGAGACAGTGGGACTCTTCTTACTTCATCCTACTAGGACACAGACATCTGCTTCACCAAGCCAGAGGAATTCCCTATCTTAGAAGCAAGGAAGGTTAACACCCACTCCCTCACCCAAATGTGGCACCATGACATCACAGGCATTAATCTGAGAGAAAGAGGGTCTGAACCCAGTGAAGACCAGGCCCACCAGAGGCCACAGGAGCCAACAACCAGGGAGGAGGGGGCATACCTGAGAGACCGTTCCTGCAGCAGTACCTGACCAGACAGCTCATTCATATCCCCTTGAGAGACCTGGATTTGACTAGATGTATTGACAGGAACCTAGAGGCACCACCACAGATTTACCCTCCATCCTTCCATCACCAAGTGGCTCCTACCCAGTCCAACCTAAACAGCATGCAGAATTGGTGAGGTGCACTGGGGCTTGAACCCAGCACACTGCCATCATGGCCAAGAGGACTTCAACCTCCTGTCACACACCAGGGGACTGCCACCCCCAGCTCTACATACAGTCAGGAAGAAAAGGGCAGGCAAGGGACTTCAGGCACAGGTTCTCACAGTCAACAAGATGGGGGGCAGCTGCTTAAATAGGAAAGGGTTGGAATCAGCAGGGTGAAGGAAGGAAGGGAAAAGAGGGGAAAACATATACAAAAGAACAAAACAATAAATAAAACAGCAAAGAAGAGAGAGGAGGAGTGAGTCACCAAACAATGGGGCTGAGCCATCAAACAAGGAAGACAGCTCAGAGAATCATGGGGCATTTCTTGGCATCAGCTGCCAAGAAAGAAGGAGGAGATGGAGAGAGCTGGTTGGTGCAAAGAGGAAGACAGTCACTCTCAGCCACACAAGAAAGAAAAGACACAGACAGAGACAAACAAGGAATAAATAAAAGAGAAAACAGGAAAAACAGGAAAAACAGGATAAATTACTAATTGGAAAAATAAGTAAAAATCACCATTGAAAAGATAAAGAAAAACCCTGTGATCTCATACCCATTTATGAGGTAATACATCATGGTAGCAGGTGGTAGGGCTTGTTAGCTCTGCCATCATCTTGTTAACTCTGTCCATCTGGGCTTAGCACTTCTCCCACAGAAGTGTTTCAGTCCTAAGTCATTTCCAAAAGTGAGGGGCCATTGGCCAGGCATAGTAGGACTTTGCATTTCTGCCCAGTCTGTCAACTAGCATGTCTCGAACTTGGCACCTTCCCAATTGAAGGGAGCGCTCTAACCACTGAGCAAGGGAACCTTGTATCAGCAATTAGAATCAAGACTGAGTCTTTCTGTCTGCAACATCGCCAATAATAAGTAATAATAGTAGAGCTCAGAGGCAGACATACAGAGCCAGTCAAAGGCCGTATGGAAACCCAATAGATAATAAGAGAGTAGGAATCCAAGCCTAGTCACGTTTTGCCAGCAAAACGCAGGTCGAGACAGGGTGGTAATCCTCACAATTACCAGTTAAAAAGTGGGTATACACTTAATTTATTTGAGGTCACAGGCTTGACAGCCTGTCGTCCTCACATTTCGTCTTAACAGTTTCCGTTGCACCAGGGTTTTCTCAACATATTTTCTTTTTCGGTGACTAACGGAGACTGCCCGACTGCCTAGGGATGGGGTGCCTGACAGGCCGTACCCCAAGCCCGCCTAATTTATTATTGATTTTTGGCACTTGTACATACATGTATAGGGTTGGGGGGGACTTAGAGCATTTGTGGTGGATGCTCCAAGTCATGGGGGTTGACTTGTCAATTTTCTCTCTCTGTTTTTGGGCCATTTCTCTTTTTCCTTTTTTTCTTCAATCTGATTTCTGTCCATTGGCACCAATACAGAGTCCCTTCAAATCCATCTGGCTCACAAAGGTGAGGGTAGTGAGAGATGGTACACACCCAGGTGTGTACATGGCCCCTTCGTGGGCTCCTCTTAAGGGGCTGTGGGTGGGGAATGCAGCTGGCCCCACCAGCGACTGTGTGACATTGCTGGCTCTGTGTTGGAGTGAGGATCCCTGGCGCTTGCCTGCTGCGACAACGGTGGCTTGTCCCCAACCTTCCTGTCCCCGTGAGGGTGTTGGTGGCTGCGCCTGGTGCGGCCCCTGACACCTGAGAGTTCGATCTACAAGCGCCTGCCTCGGTCCTATTGCTGTGAGGGTGAGATGTGTGAGTACGAGTGCGATGCGATAAAGCCTGTTGGTCGAGTGATCATGCCGACGCAGCCCAGCAGGGTGCGTGTACGATTGCAGGTGTTTCCGCGTGCGAGTTCCCTGCTGGCGACCTTCCAACCCCTACATAGTCGACTCCCTTCTCTCTCTCCCCCCTGTTGCTGGCGACGACGAGGGTTCCCACAGCACCATCTGCGACGAGGGGCGCTAGGTCATGCCCTGTCTGTCCTGTCGCTATTAACTGCTCCTGTTGTATTTGAGATTAAAACCCCTGTTTCCCTCTTCTCTCTCTTTATTCTGCGGTTGTGTTGCGCCCTCAGGAGTGCCCTTCCGTTTCCCCTCGCATCAGCCCACGGCCATGCGAGTAATCGGTGCTCCAGCACCGATCCTTCAGAGGATTGTCCCTCTGAATGTTCATTCCTTGTGTTTGAGACCCCTGTTAGACAGACCAGTTGGGATACTTCATGGACTAGGCAAGTAGTAGGGTTGAACACCCCCTAGACAACAGCCCAATAAAGTTAGTTTTAGCCTATTATTTGCTTTCCCTCACTCTAGGCCCAGATCCCAGGGTCAAAGGAGTGAGTATAGTCCCACAGATATCACAAGGATGGCTCCTTTGATCCAACTGCAGGCTCCAAGCTCAACACGGAGGCAATGGGGTTTGAATAAAAGCAGAGAGTTGATCAATGAGTTTATTCTGGGAAGAAGTGGGGGAAAAAAAGTGAGATAAGACTTCATGAGAACAAGAAGATAAAATAGATGAGGCTTTCAAGTAAACCAAACAAAAGAGACGTTCATTTGGCATGGTCCTCTTCAGCTCAATCATCGATGCGACCAAGAAGAGTGCGGGAGGAGCCAGTTTCTCTGAGTCCACTGACCGTGGCCATTCCAGCAGGGAAGTCTGACTGTCCTTCAACCATAGCTTTGAATGCAACAAGGCGAGCAAGTTGATCACGTGTGGCAGCAATGAGCTCATTTAGATACACCTTGTGGACTTGCACCATCATATCCACTGCTTTGTTCTCTCTCTGCATCTCACGGAGGAGGCGGTCAGCCTGGCCCGGCGCATGTCGAAAAAAACGAACTTGAGGGGGTGGTGGTTGGGTTGTGGCGCCTTCTTGGTCAGCAACAGGCTGGCTGAGAATATGCACCGCCCAAAGACGCCAGTACAACTCGAATGGAGATGCATAATTGCGACTGTGCTTCTCTTTCAGCGTGGCAATGATTTGGTTGTGTACTGTTGCAGCAGGACTACCACCTCGTTCATGTGCAATAGCAGGGCAAAGGACCTGAGTTTCAAAAAGATTGGAATGAGCCTTTCCATGCAAGAGTCCGTGCTTCATGACAGTAAGTTCTGCCTCCTGCCGCCGTCAAAGCTCGTCCTCTGTGATGGTGTCACTTGCGATTCTGCCAGAAAGTGAGTACTTTCTATTGCCTTGTGGGTACTTCTCAATTGCAAAAATGTTTGGGGCATCAGCGATGGTTGCAACAGTTCCAGTGAAGTCAGTTCCGTCAGGTCCTCCAGCTCTTGCTATAAGACCAAGCTGAGGTTGAAATATTTCGAAGGCTTTTTGGAAGAATTCATCCAAACTGGTTGCAGTTATCATGATTGTGGCCTGAGGACACTAACTGAGAAGGGCATCGCATCAGCTGGAGGGTCGATCTCCATTTCGTTGCAAGAGGGGTTTGATCAGAGTCGAGTGAAATGTTTCAGCCTTTGTTGTTGCTTGTTGAATACAATACTTCGAGGATAGCAAAAAAAGAAAAAAGAGTGGTGGTCCAACCACTAACAAAGTGCGAAAGGCTCATTTCTTCTTTTTTTTTCTTTTCTTTGTCTTCCAGAATCTCAATAAAACAGGAAAGCCGATGATTCGACATAAACGAAATGCTAAAAACTTTGGGGACAGCCTTTTCACCCACGATGATACAGACCTTTCATCACTGCGATGATTCCAATCATCACCAGATGACAATATTTTCGGAAACAGCAATATTTATTACTAATATCGAATAAAAATGTTCACTTGCGCCACATTCGTGAAATCAGAAGCCGGAATTTCCCGTCAATTGAAACTCTGTCACGCATCAGAATCAAATCCACTGCGGGAGGAGCGACGCGATTGCAAAGCTGCAAACCCGCTGCATCATAACGAAAGAGCGTGTTGAGTTTTTTTTTTTTTTTTTTTATCTCGCTGCGATCTTTTCTTGTGATGTGTGGTGCTCCACAAATGACCAAACAAGCAAACAATCAAGTGGTATTTGCGGCAACGGCGCGTACGGCCTTGTTCCTTCCACCCAATGACAGTGTCACAAAGTGTGAGTCCAACGACATTGATTTCGCCGTAGTCCCCCGAAACAAGACGAAAGGCTGGATTCGATGGGAGATCTCGTACACCATCAGAATATTGGTAGAGAATTAAATAACTATGCCCAAATACCTGGCTTTTGTGAATGCGTTTCGCAGTGAGCACAAAGAGATAGAGGGAGAGAGAGAGAGAGAGAGAGAGAGACGAGAAGAGAGAGGGAGGGAGAGAGACGAGAGTGGGAGGGAGAGAGACGAGAGAGGGAGGGAGGGAGGGAGGGAGGAGGGAGGGAGAGAAAGGGAGGGAGAGAGAAGCCGGGGGCTTCCATCCCCCTCCACCCCCGCTTGATCGATCAAGAGAGATAGGGAGAGAGAAAGAGACTACTCACTTGTTCTGGTTCCAGTTGTCTCCTCTTCGTTAGTTTGGTCCTTTGGCTTTGCCATTGGGGTTTCTCTGTGTCTTGGACCAGAGGCATTTTGCACTTTTTTTTTGTGATTGTGCCACCTTTGTCACACTTTTCTTATGTTTCCCTTTTAGATGTGTGAGTATAAAGAGTTTCTTTTGTGTTTGACGATGGGCTTTAGTAGACTCCAAATACATTTTCCTGTCTGGTGACCCCTAGACACCCTCTTTTGCCCTTTTCATTAAATAGGATTGGTATCTAGCCCATTGCTCTATTTCCACCTCCAGCCCAGGGTGAGGAGATTTAGAGAGCACAGTCTCACAGGTTGACCAGTTTTCCTGTTTTGCCTATCTGAACAAGTTGCAAACTGCTTCAGACAGGACTTTGCTCTGGGGAGGTGTTGTAAACCCCTTCCCACAGAGGGAGGGTGATTTGAAATATTCAGAGCATTTCAAATCAACCAAGGTCTGTCCAGAGGTCTGTGTGGAGTGACAAGTCTTCCCACAGAGGAAAGATGATTTGAAATCATCAGGGGCATTTCAAATCAAGCAGTCCCTGGTTCAACATTGGTTCAGACAACAGTGAGCTGCCCTGATTCAACATTTCTCTGAACCCATTGAGTGTGATTCTAATTGCATTGTCCTCGCCAGCGAAGCCTAGGAAAGCAAAGCTAGAATCACCGCCGCCTTCACCTAACTCTTTTCGTTGGATTCAGATTAGGCCTTTCAGCTTACCCAACTTAGTGTAAGTCACATCGGCAGCGGCGACGAGGCCGCCGTTGATATAGGAAGCTGGCTTCCTAGGCTCAAATCTCATCAGACAAGGAACTGAAAGGAGTGATGATTGTATTGTGAACAATAATTCACTTGAGGGATGGGAGAGGTCCCCCATCCCCTTTTATACCTTTTGAGAGTCTCCCTTGTCAAGACTCAAGAAAGTTCCAGAAAACAATTGGTAATACAATGATACCAATGATACCAATGATACCAATGACAACAACAAGACAAGTCAGAAAGACAAAGAAGGTTCCAAAAAGTCCACAAAGTTCCAGGAAGGAATGTTCTGGAAGGTTCCAGAAAGCTCCAGATGGTTATTCATAACATTATGTGAGGACAACAGGCCGTCAAGCCTGTGACCTCAAATAAAAGAGTGTATACCCACTTTTTCACTGATAATTGTGAGGATTATCCACCTGTCTTGAAGCGCGTTATACACGCATTCGGCTTGGACTCTGCTGCATATATTATTATTTCATTATTATTGGTTGTCCACATAAGCCACTGACTGACACTTGTTGTTGCGCCTGCGTCACCTGTCACTATTATTATTTGTGCTATTATTATTATTATTATTATTATTCTGTACAATGGCTGCAGACCAAGTGACTCAGTGTTTGCTCAACTGCTGGCATAGGGCTTCCTTGCTCAGTGGTTAGAGCGCTCCCTTCAATTGGGAAGGTGCCAAGTTCAAGACATGCAGACTGTTGGACTGCAAAGTCCAGCATGTCGCTAATACCCCTCACTTTTGGAATGACTAAGGACTGAACCACTTCTGTGGGAGAAGTGCAAAGTCCAGATGCCCAGCTACCATGATGTAATGCCTCATATGAGTGGTATGAGAAGACAGGGCTTTTCTTTCTCTTTCTGTTGATGATTTTTACTTATTTTTCCAATTAGTATTTTCCTTTGTTTTGGCTCTTTTTCTTGTTTTATCTTTTATTTAGTTGTTTGTTTACTGTCTCTCTTTGTGTGTCTTCCTTTCTTTCTGTGGCTGTGGTGAGTGTCTTCTTGTCTGCACCAATCATTTCTTGCCAGTTCCTCCACCCCCCCTCCACTCTGCTCTGGTGGCTGTCTGCCAAGAAATGGCCCCATGATTCTCTGAGCTGTCTCTTTTTGTTGATGGCTCAGCCCCATTTGGTGAATCACCCATCCATTCTGTTCTTTACTGTTTTATTTATTGTTTTGTTGTTTTGTATGTGTTTTCCCTCCTTTTTCCTCTCCTCCCTGTGATTCCAACCCTCTCCTATTTAAACTGCTGCCCCCCCCTTCTTGTTGACTGTGAGAACTGTACCTGAAGTCCCTTGCCTGCCCTTTTCTTCCTGACTGTGTGTATGAGCTGGGGGTTGCAGTCCCCTGGTGTGGGACAGGAGGTTGAAGTCCTCTTGGCCATCATGGCAGTGTGCTGGGTTCAATCCCCAGTGCACCTCACCATTCTGCATGCTGCTTAGGTTGGACTGGGTAGGAGCCACTTGGTGATGGAAGGATAGAGGGTAAATCTGTGGTGGTGCCTCTAGGTTCCTGTCAATACATCTAGTCAAATCCAGGTCTCTCAAGGTGATATGAATGAGCTGGCTGGTCAGGTACTGCTGCAGAAATGGTCTCTCAGGTATGCCCCCATCTCCCTGGTTGTTGGCTCCTGTGGCCTCTGGTGGGCCTGGTCTTCACTGGGTTCAGACCCTCTTTCTCTCAGATTAATGCCTGTGATGTCATGGTGTCACACTTGTGTGTGGGAGTGGGTTTTAACCTTCCTTGCTTCTAAGATAGGGGATTCCTCTGGCCTGGTGAGGCAGATGTCTGTGTCCTAGTAGGATGAAGCAAGAAGAGGCCCACTGTCTCCCACCCTGCATGCCCCCTCCTTGGATTGAGTTGGAACCTCTCTTGGGAGTGAGACAAGATGTGTCTGGTTCTGTTAAGAGGAAAACAGTTCTGGTTTGATCCAACAGGCATCTCTGCACACTAACTGTTCCTTGTGTTTGCCCTTTGTGTCCAACCCCCTCCAACTTAGGGCTTGTCTTTGGCAGAGAGGGAGCTGGTGCTCCAAGGTGGTGGCTCCAACAGGTTGGGACCTGGCCACTTTCCTCCCCACTCTCTTGCCTTCCCCCTTGGCTTATGCCTTGGGAAGGAGCTGGCACAGATTGGTTGGTGCTGCCTTAGGCGCCCCCTTTGTTGCCCTAAGTCTCATTCCTTACCGAGTGATTCGGTCCCTTTGGCTTTGCCATTGGGGTTTCTCTGTGTCTTGGACCAGAGGCATTTTGCACTTTCTTTTGTGATTGTGCCACCTTTGTCACACTTTTCTTATGTTTCCCTTTTAGATGTGTGATAGCTGCTCTTTTTGTGTTTAAAGAGTTTCCTTTGTGTTTGATGATGGGCTTTAGTAGACTCCAAATACATTTTCCTGTCTGGTGACCCCTAGACACCTTCTTTTGCCCCTTTTCATTAGATAGGATTGGTATTTAGGTCATTGCTCTATTTCCACCTCCAGCCCAGGGTGAGGAGATTTAGAGAGCACAGTCTCACAATTACCTTCTCTCTCTCTCCTTACTTTGCCTTGCATCTCAGCACAAACCCACAAAACGAAACTGAATATTTTTTTCTGTGTATCTGTCTGTCTGTCCTTCGCTCTCCCTGAGTGGCTTGGGGTGATCAGGGCGTTAACCCCAAGCTTTGGTCGAAGACCCTGACCAAGCAAGTGTGTCGCTATTAATGTGACCTGCCACACTACATACATTGTGGCCTGCCACTACCCAAATTGTACCTTCCACACTATGTACATTGTGGCCTGCCACTTTTCATTTAATCCAGCAACAGGTTGCCTGTGTGCTGGATTACCTGTATCCAAGTGGCGAGGGTTTAAGGTTTTGCCTTTAAATATCGTAATTTTGTAAAGGGCAACCTTGGCAGCAGCGGGGTGCCAGCAGGCACCACAAGACCGACGGCCTGTCAGCTCCCTGTGTCGGGAAAAACGTGGGAAAACTGGCGGGGAAAGTTTGAGCGACAAAATCCCGTGCTTGCTTTCGAATATGGCCGCGCATATGTAATAATCAACAAGAAAGAAGAAGAAAACTTGTGTTTTGTGATTCCATCTCCTTCCGTCGCCTTGCAGGTCCTCTCTCTCCGCCTGTGTCACTGTCGTCGCCCCCGCTGTCACACTCATCCTCGTCGTCCCACCACCACACTTGCTGGCTCGCACGGCCGCTCGTATTTCAACACTCGTATTTTTGTGCTCACACAACTCTCTTTTTTTTTCTTCTTTTTTTTGTAGTTCTTCTTCCTCCATACAAATAACGGGCCACCGCGTGACGACTGCGACGACCACGGCGGCCATCGACGACGACGACGGGGGCGAGGATGATTACGGCGACGACAGCGATCTCGGCATCAGCGATGACAACGACGACGACTGCGATGCCAACGCCGACGACTTCGAGACTGTCTCCTCTCCCCAAGAAAGGCCGCGATCTCGACGGCGCGGATGACGGCGTCGCCGGCGGCGTCTCCACCGACGCATCCACCGCCAACACTGCCGTCGAGCATCCTGACAACCCCGCGAGCATCGCCGACCCCGTCGCCGCGGCAGGAAGTCGTCCATCCGCGGCCGCCGCAGCGCCCACGCAGCTGCCCACGCGCGCCTTCCCGCTGGTCGGCGTCGTGTGCACGTACCTGAACGGACCCGAACGGTACCAGCTCGCGACGGTCGCGCGGCTGGCGCAGCACCAGGCGCTCGCGCTGTTTGCGATCCCTTCCGCGTCCATGGACCGCGCAAGCGCCCGCGGCATCGTCGATCTCCTGCAGTTCCGCCTGCGCAACGCCACCCTGCGTGTCGGCTGCCTCGACCCGCACGAGGCGCTCGCGTGGACGCTACACGCCCGCAACGTCCCGACTGCCTCGACCGCCTCCGCGTCGCCGCTCGTCATCGAGTGGTGGGAGCCCGACGGGTACACCCCCGCCGCCATCACCGGCGCTTCCAAAAACGGCCACCTGCACGTCCTCCAGTGGTGGCAGTCCAGCAGCCTGCACATCAAGTTTGACATGCCCAAGATCTTGGAGTTTAACGATCTTCCCGCGATTGTCTGGGCTCGCATCGCCGGGCACGACAAGGTCGTGAGCTGGTGGGAGACTTGCCCCGACCCAGTCGCGCAGACGCTGGTGAAGTGGGCGAAGTATCCCGGGTTCTACGAAAGAAGGGGCTTGCCCGCGGCGCTGACTAGTTGGTGCTCCTCAGGGAGCACCGCCGAGTTGGACTGGTGCAAACGAAACAACGTGCTGCTCGAAGGAGAATCAGCAGCCGCAATCGCCACAGCAGCTGGCGGAGGAGGTCACATCAATGTCCTCGACTGGTGCAAATCCAATGGAGTCAAACTAGACGGTAAAGTCACCGCTTTTCTTGCAATCAAGAAAGGGCATGCCTTCGTGCTGCAGTGGCTCGTGGACAACGAAATATCCACTCCCTGGCACAAGCTGGACGTGTGCGCCCTTGTCGAAAGCGAAGCCTCCTACAACCGCATCCTCCCATGGTGGACGCACCGCTTTGGGCAGGCACCCGCCCTCACCAGGTCGGATCTCTCGAACGCGTGTTCCATTCCCATCATGGCGCTTCTCGAGCGGGCCGCGCTGGAATCCGTCGGCAAGCGCGTGTACCTCAGCGTTTACGAAATGTCGCGAGCCGCGCGGAACGGGCATGTGCAAGTGTTCGAGTGGTACCTGAAGCAAGGCGCACCACCACCACCGGCGGCGTCGGCGGCCGCGGCGGCCGCGGCGCAGGGGCTGGCTGAGGTGAAGGTTCCATTCCAGGTGGTGGACGCGGCCAGCGCGGGGGGCCAGACGGCGCTGCTGCAGTGGTTCAAGGACCGTGGCGTCCTGACAGAGTACACGGCCGCCGGGCTGCAGGCGGCGTGCAAGAACGGCGACGTCGCCGTCCTGGACTGGTGGCTGAACAGCGGGCTCCCGCTCGACCCCAACGCGCCCGACGGGGAGGTCGACCTGGCGCCGCTGTGCGCCGGCAAGCGGTACGTGCTCGAGTGGCTGCACCGCCGTCGGCAGTCGTCGTCATCGTCGTCGACTTCCGGTGCGCCACCGCCGCCGCCGCTCGAGGTGGACTTTGGGGAGCTGCTGCAGACGAGCGGCGGGGGCGAGGAGGACGTTGTCGACGCTCTGCAGTGGTGGAACGAGAGCGGCGCGTTCATCACGTGGTCGGAGCGGTTCGCCGAGTCGCCGCCGGACAAGGTGCATTTGCTCGAGTGGTGGACAAAGGCGAGGCCGAAGCTGATATTCCCGTGGAGGAGCAAACGCGCGGGCGCCAGCAAAGCTGAACAGAGGTGGTGGCTGGAAAGCGTGAAGGGAGTGAAGAAAGGCGCGTGGGATCCGCCGACTTGATCATGCGGAGGGGCCCACCAGCAGAGACACTTGCGTTTGAAACTTTGACACGCCAACGTCACTCGAAAGCATCAAGCTCGGTGTAAGGTTTCAAATCAATAAGAGGATACCGACATAGTGCGACATTTTTCTTGTGATGTTCCCTAAGGTGATAACAGCACCCACTTTGCGCAGCATTTAAATTACCCGGAGGATAATGGCACAAGCTCAACCCCACCCCACTTCGGTTCTATTCTACTCCCAACTCTACTCTGCGTCCTGAAGACATCATCGTCCCATCCATTCCGCATTCAGTCGTCACACCACGGGCTTTCGCACAAAGGAGCAGGGTCCCTGTCATTCAGTGTCAGGCCAGCGACGGCTAGGTTGGAGAGGATAATCGCCGCCCATGCAGATTCTGTAAATGATGGAAAGAAAGGCTTACAGAATTTCTAAGTGATGGCAATGATTTCAGGCCATCAGAGATTTTGGGAGAGTCCTAAATGCGAAAACCTGGCCTTTGTGAATGTTTCTTTCTAAGAGACCAAAGTATGCGTTTTCAGTAATATTCTTTTGTGTGCATCCTCCTTCAGGCAACCTATTGCAATATAAATGCATGAAAAAGAAAACTAGAAAAGTTCCACCTCCTTAATCTGGAATTCTGGATAGGAATATTATACTCTGAGAAGCCGTCATAGTGCAGACTGATTACTACTTGTCAAGCAGGAGTGTCAGGATTTGACTTCAGATCTGTCAAGCTTCCTCAACTCACTGAGTAGAGAGAAAGGAATCATGGTTTCATAGGACTTTCTTCTTAGCTCCTTTTTCTTTTCCTCCCAAAAATACCTTCCCTGGGAGAAGCAGTCTCGTTAACAACTCAAACCTCCCCTGCAACCATGACAACTATGGCAGAGGACTAACCGTTGATTTTTTGGGATGAAATGTCTGCAGGGCTGGAAAACTTTTGTCTTTTGGGGCTGTTGCGACAGAAAATTTCACAGAAAAAAACATCTGTGCTAATTCGAAAACTGAGCCAACCAGCAAAAACCTTATTTATATATTATTTTGCGGAAATTTTCCCGTCCCCAAACAGACCCTGTCATCCTTAAATAAATTGTGGATTTCTATTTCAAGACCTTGAAAAGATAGGAAGGCATGTCAACAAACCGACAGATTAGAGTGAACCATGACAATATGCTCCAACTTGTATGGTGACGGTGGTATGTTTGTATATGTGTGAGACTTTGCACTCTAAATCTCCTCACCCTGGGCTGAAGGTGAAAATACTAAATACCAATCCTATCTAATGAAAAGGGCAAAAGAAAGGGTCTAGGGGTCACCAGATGTTATGAATCACCCTCTGGAACCTTCTGGAACCTTCTAGAACATTCCTTCCTGGAACTTTGTGGGACTTTCTGGAACCTTCTTTGCTTTCCTGACTTGTCTTGTTGTCATTCGTATCATTGGTATCATTGTATTACTAATTGCTCTTTCTGGAACTTTCTTTGAGTCTTGACAAGGAACACTCTCAAAAGGTATAAAAGGGGGATGGGGGACCTGTCCCATCCCTCAAGTGAATTATTGTTTCCAATACAATCATCACTCCTCTCAGTTCCTTGTCTGCCTTGTCCTGTCCTGCCCTGTTCCTGACATCATAATTCACTTCACCCTCTCCTACTACCCCCTGCCATCATGTCTGACCCAAACAACACCTTCCCTGATGCAACTGCCTTCCAAGCCTTGATGGACCAATTACAAGCCCTTTCAAGACAGACACACCAACTTCAAGAACAAGTCCTCCACCAGCAGCACCAGCTTCAACAACAACTTCACCAACACGAACATCTAGCTCTTCCCCTGCCCCAAACCAACCCAGCCCTGACAAATTCAATGGGCTGGCAAGGACCTCAAGAACTTTATGGCCACTGTGGAGAATGTCATCCTTCTCCAACCTTCACTGTCAAGGACTGCCCAAGGAAGAAGCACCCAAACTCCCAGCTCCAGCTCACTGAGGGGCGATCCCACAAACACACATCTCCACTTCATTCACTCCTTCCACTCACTCACTCAGAGTAGACTGTTTACACAGTTCACAAATCCCAGCCAAGAACTCAAGTTCCACAGTTCACAGCTCACAGTCAAGATTCAAGTAGAGCTCATAGAGCTCACAGTCATGGCCAAGACTTTAGTTCACATAACCCACAGTCAAAGATTCAAGTACCACAGTGTGAGACTACACCAAGGTCTCAGTGATAAAGTCTAGGGATTTTATTTGCAAAAACAAGTGTACCTGTCATAAAACCGCAAGGATTGGGACTCCTATTATTTTTCCTGGTTCCTGGTTCTTTAGTTTCCACGGCGTTATCAAAGTGTATTTACAGCTAACCCGTCTTTATTATTGGCCTGCTTTTACTACTTGTCTAAACAGTTTCCGTTGTGCCAGGGTTTTCTCAACATCTTTTCTTTTTCGGTGACTAACGGAGACTGCCTGGCTGCCTAGGGATGGGTGCCTGACAGACTGTACCCCAAGCCCGCCTAATTTATTAGTTATTTTCGGCACTTGTACATACACGCATAGGGTTGGGAGGACTTAGAGCATTGGTGGTGGATGCTCCAAGTCAAGGGGGTTGTCTTGTCAATTTTCTCCCTCTCTGTTTTTGGGCCATTTCTCTTTTTCCTTTTTTCTTCAATCTGATTTCTGTCCTTTGGCACCAATACAGAGTCCCTTCAAATCCATCTGGCTCACAACAGTGAGGGTAGTGAGAGGTGGTACAGACCCAGGTGAGTCCATGGTCCCTTCAGGGGGTCCTCTTAAGGGGCTGCGGGTTGGGGAATGCAGCTGGCCCCCCACCACCAACTGTGTGACACTGCTGGCTCTCTGTTGGAATGAGGATCACACTCGCCTGCCGCAGAGGCGACAGTGACAGCATTGTTGAGCCTGCAAGGGTGTTGGTGGCCGGTAGCACAGCCCCCGACACCTGAGAGTTCGATCTACGAGTGCCTGCCTCAGTTCCCTTGCTGTGAGAGTGAGATGTGTGAGTACGAGTTTGATGCAATAAAGCACGTTGGTCGAGTGATCATGCCGACACAGCCTGGCGGGGTGCGTGTACAATCGCAGGTGTTTCTGTGTGCGAGTTCCCTGCTGTCGACCTTCTGACCCCTACATAGTCAACTCCCTTCTCTCTCTCCCCCCCGTCGCTGGTGACGACGAGGGCTCCTGCAGCACCACCTGTGACGAGGGGCGCTAGGTCGCACCCTGTCTGTCCCGTCACTATTAACCGCTCCTTTTGCATTTGAGATTAGGTTCCTGAGATAAAACCCCTGGTTCCCTCTTCTCTCTCTTTATTCTGCGGTTGTGTTGCACCCTCAGGAGTGCCCTTCTGTTTCCCCTCGCATCAGCCCACAGCCACGCGAGTAATCAGTGCTCCAGCACTGATCCCTCAGAGGATTGTCCCTCTGAATGTTCATTCTTTGTGTTTGAGACCCCTGTTAGACAGATCAGTAGGGATACTTCGTGGACTAGGCAAGTAGTAGGGTTGAAACAACAGCCCAATGAAGTTAGTTTTAGCCTATTATTTGCTTTTATGAGATCCTCTACATCTCTGAAGGCTCATCCCATTGTCTTGTGGATATGTGGGGAAAGGACAAGTCATCAATGATGGGGAACTCCTGGTTCTAAGGGCCAGTACCCTGGTGTTGGTGTTAATACTACTCTCTATGTATGCTCTGAAAGCACAGATATACCAATCAACAACTGTCATGACTTCCTCAACACCTGCTGCTGTAACTCCTGTTCCATCTACACTAGTCGAGCTGGACACCATCATGGTTGATATGCCTGCCAGCCTTCCTGACAGGCCTGTCAACACACTTGCAGAAGTGGCCCAGTTCAATGACATGCAGTGGCCCGTTTCTTCAACAACATCACCCCAACCCCTGAGGAAATTACTCTTTCCTCAGCGTACTCTGTGCCTGGAAACAATGCGCTTATCAACGTGTTTAGCAACATCTTCAAAGGATCCACCAGCAGCCCTGTCACTCCAACTGCTCTTGCTGCTGCCGCTGCTGCTGCTGCTACTCTGTCAGTGCCTGTCCCTGTCAGTGTGCCGCCTGCCAATAATTCTGAGGATATTAGTAACACAGACAAGGATATGCTTGAGAGTGCTATCATTCTTGCTGAGCATTTTGGAAGTAGGCCTGTTAGCCACTCTTCTTCCCTGCATGCTGAACCCTGAGTTGTTTTCAGGCGTTTTTCTGTTTTGTTGGCCAAGAAGCTGCACAAATAGAAATAAAACTTGTTTTTCTTGTTTCAACTAATCCTGGACCTATGCCCATTTTTGTTAACAAAGTTGAAAAACTTTGGTTGTGGTGCCAACCAGTGGCATCAAAAAAGTATAAAGGGAGGGCCCTCCTGGGTCCCCCCCTCCCCTTTCCCCACTTGCCCGTTCAACAAGTGTGAACTCATAAGAAGCTATGCCATGGTTGACTGTGTACCTGACACCAAACATGATGCTGATAGGCCTGCCACTGCGGAAGCAGGTTCTGACACACGCCGCCGCACCATTGTCACACTGGGTGATGCTACTGTTGTTGCTATTGCCAACAAGACCTTTCCTGACCAACCAGTAGGCAAGGAGGTGGTGCACCAATATGTATCATCACTAACTCTGGTATAAGGGTATTGTCATTGACGCTGATGGTGACAATGATGAGAGTGGACTTCCACAGCAAGGGTTCGTCCAACTTGAGGCTTGAGTCTTTGTCTTCACCTGCCACTCTGCTCTCACAGATGACAATCTTCACAGACCGCATGGACTTAGTGAAACCACAATGGCTTACTTACCATTTTCCTGCTCAACCACTGTCTGTCCAGCACATCAACCTCCCGTACTTGTTGTTTCTTCAACCTGACAGCTCTTGGGTTTGCAAACCCTAAACTGTTGCCCCACCACAACCTGACACCTTGCGTCATGTTGTTACAAGCACCACTAAATCCCGCACGGTTAATGGTCACAAAATCTCAATTCCTGGTTCCACTCCTCCACCTGCCCGTTTTCCTAATGGGCCTGACGCTGTGCCTGTCACTCCGTCTCCCTCTGACACACTTCCAGCCCCTCTGCCAGAAAGCCTCTTGAACAACCCCCCTGTTTTTTGAGGGTCCTTTGGAAGCGAACAGTTGAGTTAAAAGTCCTGAAGATAGCCACACCACCTTCCACTCTCCTGCTGATGGCAGAAGAATAATTACCAGTGTCTTGCATCGCTGAGACCCCAGAGGAGGAGGACGAGGAACAAACTCCTCCCCACTTGTGTATTTCAGTGACACGATGAGGGCAT
The DNA here is from genome assembly GCA_025765615.1 of Zopfochytrium polystomum. Classification (NCBI taxonomy): domain Eukaryota; kingdom Fungi; phylum Chytridiomycota; class Chytridiomycetes; order Chytridiales; family Chytridiaceae; genus Zopfochytrium; species Zopfochytrium polystomum. The sequence continues at coordinate 62,103 of JAIVFJ010000088.1, forward strand.
GGGTGCATCTAGGCAACCCCACCAAGCAAGTGTGTCACCTGCCTCCTTCATCACAGCCTCGGACCAAGTTGTCGTTGCTCCTACCTCTACCAGGGTAGAGACCAACAACTCTACCGACCCTGTGTGTGCCTCTTACTGCTTACCAGTCAGTTCTGCCCAACAGAAGCCGAGTCCTTGATTCAGGTTGTAGGAGTTGTCTGCACAGACTGTGGAAGTTGCAGCGGCCAACCTTGTACCTGCTCTCTGGAGATAGTATCTCCGACTATCCAACCGCCACCTGTTCCCCGCCGAACCGCGGAAACCAGTTAATCGTCTCACGAAGCCTGTCTGACAGGAATGCCAAGTGTTGTGGGACACAAGTCACATGTCAGGAACAGGGCAGGACAGGACAAGGCAGACAAGGAACTGAGAGGAGTGATGATTGTATTGGAAACAATAATTCACTTGAGGGATGGGACAGGTCCCCCATCCCCCTTTTATACCTTTTGAGAGTGTTCCTTGTCAAGACTCAAAGAAAGTTCCAGAAAGAGCAATTAGTAATACAATGATACCAATGATACCAATGACAACAAGACAAGTCAGGAAAGCAAAGAAGGTTCCAGAAGGTTCCACAAGGTTCCATGAAGGAATGTTCTAGAAGGTTCCAGAAGGTTCCAGAGGGTGATTCATAACATCACACAACACCTGTCAGCCACGCATCATCTCCAAGTGCAACCCTAGACTCTGCCGCGCCTTTTGGCCACTCCAAACGCTAATCCACCGCCGTTCTGCAGCGCGCAAAACAAGCACCAGCGCCAGCGGCCCTGCTGCAACTGCCGCTCAGCAAAACAAGCTGGTAAAGCCCACCTGCGACGCCAGCGCCAAAGCACCACTTTGACGCAAAAACAGCGTACAAGCTACCACTTCTTCAGCATCTTGTACGGCACTGATCCCACAAACGTCACTTTGTCCGCAGTCACGACCCTCCAAGCAGAGCAGCTTCAATCCTTTGCAAGCTGCAGAATGCGGAGGGCTAGAACTGCGAGGTGTGCAAACTACGAGGTGGTGCGGCGCTGTGCAAGAACTCTGTTGTGTCAGTGTGACTTTGAAGGAGAAAGAAGACTGCAGTGAAGAGAGAGGAAAGGAGTAGAAAATCAGAACAACAGAAATCGTGGAAAGCAGATTTGCATGGGAGCACTGCCTAGCCATTGACTTTATCATATCAGCGCCAAGTTGGAGAGTTTGGTACTATCACCCTGTCGCTACAGGACAGCCTGAGCCAGTGTTCTTTCTGTCGCAGTGCCTCATGAGGCACCTGGTCTGAGGTTGACAGATTTTGCCTCATGTCACTGACTGATTGTCACTGAACAGCTGTGATTGCACTGTGCATTGCATCACTGTCCACTGGTGGTGGTGGGACGGCAGTCGATCCGGCACCAACCTCAAAAAAAAAAAAAAAAAAAAAAAAAAAAAAAGAAACGTTTATCCACTCGAGATGTTATTCTGCTTGGCCTAAATCAACAAATTTGAATCCAAATGCTGCATTCCCAAGTGGGTTTGGTTTTTGTTTTCTTTTTTTTTTTTCTTTCAGTTTTTCCTTTTCCTTTTTTTCTATATCTCTCGTTTTGGATGGAACCCAAAAGGAGAAACGAAACACGGTTGGTGGCGGGTCCGCTGTGTCTGTCTGCCTGTCTGTCTGCCGCCTGCTGCAGCAGCAGGAGAAGCCCTTGTTGCTTGTTGGGACTGGGACCCCATCTTATATTTAGTCTGTCTACTCACAACGTACAACGCCGAATCAAAATTGCATGAGAGAGAGAGAGAGAGAGAGAGAGAGAGAGAGTGAGAGAGAGAGTGAGAGAGAGAGAGAGATAGCCGTTTTCTTTGTTTCATATCTCGCACCTCATTGTCATCAGGGCCGGCGGGCTCGCTCGTTCGCTGGATCCTGCACCTACCACACAACGCACAAACGCATATCATCATCATCATCATCATCATCGTCATCGTCATCGTCATCACCACCAACATCATCATCGCCCTGCCTTCTTTCTACTAGCCTTTGCCCTTCCTCCCTCAGGAAGCTTGCCTTTGTTCTCTTGTTGGCTGCCGCGCTACAACGAGGGACGGGAGCAAAAAAAAAAAAAAAAAAAAAAAAATCAACCAGAACGGCGACCTCAGCAGCAGCACCACCACTACCGCCACCAACTATCATTCACGACTCACACCCTTTGGCACAACACGACGCAAACTCATCCCCGCCATCCGTCTCGCCTTCTTCACCTGTGGATATCGCTTGCTTCGAAACCGATAACAACAACTCTCTTCCTCGTACTCCTAGGCAATCGATTTTCCTTAGTCTGTTGGATCATGACACCCTCGGGTGTTGCGGCAACGGAACCATCGACATCCCTTAACTCGGATGCGTCTAAGGAAAGCCCCAAATCGCATGGTTTACTCGATGAGCGAACCCCAAGACCTGGTCAATCCGATTTCATTGGAGGAGCCGATCCCGCTACAAAACCCACCACCCCAAAGGATACTATTCAAACGAATAGCACGTCCAGTCACACGAGGCCTTCGGTAACCGCTGGTTCGAGCAGTCCAGTGGGTCCTTCCCTGTTGGGTGGGAATGCAGCCCTCCTATCCGTTCTCTCTGGAGCGAGAGAGAGTCAAATTGTTGCAGATGCATCTCCTGAGCCATCGCATCGGCGATCGGCCTCGGGAAGCCAGTCGGTTAAGGCGATCACAGCCGACGCTGCGTTGCCGGAGCACATACCTTTACCCCCCGACGATTCAGTGGCCCCGCGCGCAGCGTACTCGCAGGGAATGCGGTCACAATCGCTTCAGATTGGGCCTGGTGCCTCATTTCAGACCCAATCGTTATCCGTGATCCTCTTCTGTCACTCGCACCCCAAAGATCCACTGGTGGCATCGCTTCAGAACGATCATCTTGTTTTGCGAGCTCCTAAACGAATGACCCACCCGCTTGCAGACAGAGACGGTGTTTTTCTCTCGGAACTACTTGTTTTGGTGACCCTCAAACTACGCAAACGCAAGTCGTCTGGTAGCGTTGGGAAAATCGGAACGGCATTGACGGGCGCCTTCCGGCGTACCGCCTCTGCTGGCTCGACTCTGCGACCCGCTTCGCCCAATCCAAATTCCCCTCGCCTAATGGAAGCAGTGGAGGAGAAAATCACTACCGTTCTTAAACGTGGATTAAGCAAGTCTGGCAGCAGCGAGAAGTCCAGCAAAAGCTTGTCCAAGCCCCGCTCTTCTCCCGAACTTCGCGCCTCTTCCGCCGAGCTCCCGGCATTTGCGGCAGACGCACACTCCCTTCCGTTGTCGGAGCCGCTGCCGTCCGAATCTGGTTCGCACGGGGAAAGCTCAGCCGAATCCTCCTCAATTCCCTTGTTCACTGATGGCCCTTCCCGATCGTCGAGCAGCAGCTTCGATTCCGAGACGTTCTGGTCAGGAAGCTCAGGTGTTAATACTGTTGTGGGCAATCTTCATTCAGTTCCTCCTGTCCCGTCTCTTCCACCGGCAGTTCCGGGTGGTTCTACAGTTTCGTCGTCTTCATCGGCCAAGTCCTCAACAGGCTCTGCGGTAGGGGGGCCTACCTCTGCGCCCCCTTCACCATCAGCATCTGTATCAAAGAGTCGGCGAATCGGAACTGGCTTTGACGAAAACGATGACCAACTATCAGGAAAATCGCAAAAGAAGATTGTGTTCAAGATAATCACCCCGTCTCGAGAGGTCATCATGAGCACAAGCAGCTCGTCGGACTTCAAAGAGTTTCGGAATTTCATTGAGCAAAACAGGGCGCGTATTCTGTCTGGTTTTAACGAGCAGGACGATGACCTCAGCAGCATAGGCGACGAAGCCCACTTCAGTGTAACAGTGAATGAAGGAAGGAGAATGTTGAAGTTCCTTAAAGATGCTCATGAATCCAATCGGATGTGCGCAAGCTGTGGAATGCCAGATCCAGAATGGGTAGCCTACGAGCGCTCTATGAACATAACAATTCTATTGTGCGAAGGTTTGTTGCGTCCATCGTAGTTGCAGTGTTTTACTACTACTGAACTTTATTTCCAGTTTGTAGTGGTGTCTACCGTGGACACGCAAATTACTTCGTTCGATCGTTTTTGTATGACATTTCTCTTTTTCAAGATACTCAGAGCGAGAGCTATCGCGTTGTCCAGAGCACAGTTAACGTTCAATCCGTTGCTGAGCTGTTACGAGCGAGCGAGCTCGGCACAATCCCTGCGCCGCCCTCCTTATACGACTTTTCCGGGCCGCCACCTGCGGCGCGACCGCAGCCAACGCTCGTTGGCAGTCCCTCGTTTGGATCGACAAGCTCCTCGGCTCCATCAAACAAAAGCAAAGGCCGTTTTGCTCGAGGGTTGGGATTGTGGCGAGATTCGTCACGCGGATCCAACGTATCCTCAATTTCCTCGTCTGTATCAGCCAGCTCATCCGCATCGGGGCACTCAGCTGGTACGGGTGGGCGCGACATGGTAGCTATTCCGCCTCCCTTAGTAGTTGTGGCGCCACCAACGGGCTCGAGTTCCGGGTCGCATTCTCTGACTTCTCCTTTCCAACGCCGCCGTACTTCAACACCATCGCCGACGGCTGCGCCACCGCCACCGCAACTGGTCGTACCTGCCGTTCCAACGTCGGTGGAAGCGACCCCGTCGACAAACGCCGCACTAGCAAGGTCGAACTCTTCAGCGTCATCCGTTGAGTCTTGGGAAGACGCGAGCCTTCCAGATCACCCCTCTCCATTCGGGATGCCTCAACAGCCGTTTGCGTCACCAATTCCGCCGTCGCCACTGAGCGCTGGCGCTCATCCGCCATGGGGCAGTGGCCCACACAGGGGACAATCTAGCGTCGCCTTCAATGGCAGTGGTTCTCCCCAGCAAAGCCGTCGCCCAGTGCCAGGTCACAGAAAGTTCCCGTCGCTGCCGGCAGCGTTCGCAATTTCGACCCGCGGCGCGGCGTCGTCGAGCTCTACCGCGTCCTCGACGTCCATGTCTTCGTCCGCATCTACTTCGGCAGCGTCTGCCTTTCCTCCCTCTCCGCGCGTTGGTGGGGCACCGTCAGCCGCAGCAATGCCGCCGCCGCAGTCCTCGTCTACACTGTCGGGATCCCTTCCGATCCTGCGCGAAGCGTCTCTGGACGAACCTCGCCGCAACAGTAGCAGCAACGAACCTCGTCGGAACAGTAGCAGCACAGGACGGCCAGGGACACCAGCGTCGACGGGGAGCGGTTTAGGTGCAGGTGGTGCTGGCGGCGCGCCGCTCAGTCCCTCGAACGAACGCAAGGGCGGTTTGCTTTCGGCGTCAGTCGAGGCTGGCACCAGGACGGTCAAGCGATTCTTGTCGCGTATGAGCGATCGTGGAAATCGGGAGACTTGAGCGGTTCCTGAGATTATTACAGCGCAGTCGAGGGAATTTTTTTTGTCTCCGTGTAGTCAAAGTCCCCTTTTGTTTGGAAGTGAATGTTTCTGCTTCTTCACCCGCCGGCCCCTTTGCCAACCTCTCTCAACCCAACGCAAAGTCTGTTTCAGTATTCACTTTGGAGAAAGAACCAAACAGCTGCTGGAACCGCTTGTCGTTCTGTCTGGTGTCAAGAGATTTCTCCTTCAAAAGCAGCTGTTTTCTGTTCTTATTCTCTTGTGTTGCCCAAACGCATGTTCCCTCAAAGACTTCGAACACATTTTTGGATTGTTCTTCATCGCACTTTCCCTTCCCCTGCTCTTTCTCTTGTTCGTTCCCTGCGGTTTCGGCTTCTCCTCCCGCATTATGATGACGATGATGATGGTGCGCGCTTCCAACTCCTGCCTCCCGAAAAACACCGCTTCCCAAACGCCCGCCCACTGCGAATTTTTTCCTACCAGTGTGTGTGTTGTTCGATCTCTTGCAGGTTTTTGGGTATAACCTCAACAGCAGCACTCGCAGCAGAATGTGCATGTATTTTCTTGGTTCACACCTTATTCTCACCATGGATGGACCTTCCTTGCCCTCCATTCAAACCTTCAACGAATCCTTCCTTTTTTTCATGTGTGTTTTTCTTCTTCTCTTTCCAAACATTTGAGCTTTGTTTTGTTCAACCAAATCCGGGTGTGGGAAATGAACCGTTTCTCCATTTGTCTCTCGAGACAGAAAAAACATGGCCAGAAAGAAGTCACCGCTTCGGGTCGAAGGAATGATTCCTTCCACCGACTGACTTGACTGCATACATACATAATAGGAAGGAGAAGACAGACGGACAGGACAGCCAGACAAACAGACAGAGACAGTTGTTTTTATTGGCCGGGAGACTGGTCGACAATTTTTGATATTTATTAATTTTCAGGGAAACAGCCGCTCACATCAACAAAGAGACAAGCCAGCAGACGGCAGACGGGTATTCTGCAGACAGACAAGAAAGAAAGATTGACGGACCGACCACAACTTCATCGAGAGACTGACAGGCTGACAGACAGACAGACAGACAGACAGACAGACAGACAGACAGACAGACAGACAAACTAACACACACACTCTGACCGCGCGTGGGAGGCCGATCGTCCGGTTGCACGCTCGCACCACACCCCTCTTCTCCGCGACTGCTCTCTGCCACTGCTCCGCCTCTCCCGCCCGGTGTGGCAGCGACCCCTGCCGCACTGTAGTGCTCAGTACGCCCTGCCGATCCCCAGCCACCACCCGCTCACCGCCCCTGCTCCCTTCCAGCGACACTGCCAATCTTCGGTCAAAACCTTCTCTTCTCGCAGGCTCAATCCCGGTCGGTAGACCCTCGTTTCAGCCGGTTAGATCCAATCGTGAAAGCAAGGCTTGAACGCTGAACGCAATTCCTTCCCCAAGACGATGAAGCAAATCATTCAACAAACGCCGCCGCCTCCTCTTCCAGGCGTTTCAAGTCCCCCCTTCGTCTCCCCCCGCACCAGCAGCGTCAGCAGCAATGCCAGCGCCACCATGGCTTCCAATGTGTATCCCTCCACGTCGCCCTTCAATCCGCCTGCATCTGCTTTCGCTTCGTCCGCTGTCACACCGTCAGCCTCGTCACATCCTCTGTCGCCACCCGTAGCGTCCGTGCCGACATTCACGAGAGAGTCGTTCGCAAGAGTCATGGTCGACCCAGACCTGCTGCCCGATTTTGTCTCGTTCGTTGAAGTAAGCGCATTCTTGTGACTCTGATCAACCCCTTCCTCACCCAAATCGCCTACATCGCTCAACCCCCACAGCTTGAGCATTGCTTCGAAAACATTCTGTTCTATGGCGATCTGATGGCATTGGAAGACCGCGCCGCGAGTTTGATCCCATTCCTCACCCCTGAGTCTTCTGCCGTCTACATGGCGGCGCGGTCAGCAGGCTCATCGCATGCGTTGGCTCGCTTTCTCCGCACAAACCTCCCGCCGGCTGTCAGCAATCTTCCGGCGTCGGCAGCTGCCTCGGCACCAGGAGGACCCCCTCGCGCCCACTCGTCCTCCGTCAGCCCACTTGTAGCAACGCTTTCGTCACTACCACCACTCCCCCCCGCCTACCCCGTGCCTCCGCAGCTCTTGTCCGCCTATCGGGACTTGTACGAAAAGTTTCTTGTCCACGGCACGCTTCTGGAAATCAACGTCCCGGACTCTATCCGATCCCGCGTCGTCCGAGCGATTGCGGACCTCGGCAACGCAAACACTGTTCTCGCAACGCTAACAATGTTTGACGATGTCGCCGACGAGGTGCTCCGCACCCTCTACACGGACTCGTTCCAGCGCTTCGTCACGTGGCGTCGCAATGGCGGATCTGTCGGAAAGCAGCAGCGACAGTCGAAATCGAGAGACTCCGATGCCGGCACGGTTGCGTCGGACTCGTCGGAAGGCCGGCGGAGAACTCGCTCGGGAAGGCAGAATCTCCCTCCCCCAGAGCCAACCGAGGAGGATCAGCTCGCAGACCTCGTTGGCTCCATGTCGACAGCCGAGGCTGCATTTTTCTTTGCTATGGCGGCCGAGAATAACGGCGCATTCTTTACCGATGATGGTGGCAGCAGTACCAGTTTCGGCGACGACGACGAGGCAGGAAAGCAAGCAAAGAAGCGAAACATGAAGCTGAGGCTGATGAAAGGGTTTGGTTCAAACGCAACCGGGACCGGCGGCCCTTCCAGCGCGCCCGTTCTTCTCGACACCAGAACGTCCACAGGGTCATCTGGGCCTCCCCCGCCGCTTCAGCCTTACTCGGCCGGCGCTGCGGGGTCACCGTCTCTCTCCAGCAAAAAGCTTCTCTGGAGGAGAAAGCCCGGGAGCTCCGGCGCGGGTGCTGGGGGCGCTAGCGGAAACTGGACGTTTGAAGAAGTCGCCGGCGGCAGTGGCGCGCTCGGGGTTCCGAGCATGACACCGCCACCGGCGTACACGTCCGATTTCGGCGCCGCCGGCCCTTCTTCGAACGGCGACGTGCTCCGTCATCAGTATCCGCAGATGCCTACCACCTTCCAAGGCCAAGCTTCAGCCAGAAGCTCGCCGCATCCCTCTTTCTTTTCTTCCGCCTCCCAGCCGCCGCAGTCGTTCAACCCGCATCAACTCTCGTCGTCGAACTCTAACCAAGACCCAAACTCTCTCGCGTTTCTCCTCCACCAACAACAACAGCAGCAGCAGCAATGGGCGTTTCAGCAGCAGCAGCAGCAGCAGATGCAACAACAACAGCAGCAGCCGGTCGCCTTTGTGCCGCTGCCGCCGCCGCAGCACCTTAGGGAGGCTGGCCTTGCAGGGAGCGGCAGCCTCGGGTCTCGGTCCCTGACGGCCGGATCCCTGCCAAACCACCGACCGCTGGGCAACGCCGCGGCGGTCGAGTACGCGCCCGGACTGGCGGGGGGCGGGCCCCGAAGGATGAGCAGCGGGGCACTCCTCGGCAGCGGAGGCAACGCGGCCGGGGCGGGAAGTCGGGGAGGCTGATGAAAGTGCTTTCTTTTTTTTTTTTTTTTTTTTTTTTTTTTTTTGGCGTGCGGGACCCCGCGGGGAGGAGCTTGTGGCCTTTTCCTTTTTTTATTTACTTTATTCCCGGAAAGGTGGCCTATCCCACCGATCGGAACACTCTATTCTCCTTACACGTCGGGGGCAACCCTTCACCCGCCTCTCGGTTCCCATTCTCGGTTGGACTGACACCAGCCAAGCCCGCCCCACTCCCCATTCTCCCGACCCACTTCGCCAATTCAGCCTGACGAAGCGCTCTCGCTGTTATGGTCACCGGCTCTCCCCTCTCTCTCTCACTGGTTTACCACCACCCCCACTCAGCATCCTCCAAAGACGACCGAGACGCTTTTTTTTCCCCTTTTTTTTTTTTTTTTTTTTCTCTTTGCCTTCCTACCCCGTTGCACTATCCATCCAGCGCGGTTCCAAGTTATCTCCAAGCAGCACACCCCTTTAGATCTTTTTTTTTCTTTTTCTTCTACTCACTTCTTTTTTCCCTATTTTTGGTCTTTTTCCCTTTTCTTTTTTTTTCGGTCCTTGTTTGAGGAATGAAAGCAGAAGAAAGAAAGAGAGAACAAGCCGACCATTGCAAGAGGTCCTGTTTGGGTTTTTTTTTTTTTTTTTTTTTTTTTATGCACAATGAATATTTACGTGGCGAAGTCTAAGAGAACTCGAGATGGTGGAAAGCGTGTCTGTGGGGTGCCCCCCACATCCCTCCCTCCACCCTGCCGTGTGGATGGACGGCAGCTAATATCCAGAGAGAGAGAGAGAGAGAGAGAGGAGAGAGAGAGAGAGAGAGAGAGAGAGTGAGAGAGAGAGAGAGAGAGAGAGAGAGAGAGAGAGAGCGAAAGAAAGAAGCTCAAGCCACCGCGGCAACTTGTTGCTCGTCCCATCCCAAGCACAGCCACCCCTTGTCAATCGCTCCCTATAAAACTGATGGGATTTTTCCTTAATTTTTTCTTGCAGACAGAGAGACAGACAGACAGACAGACAAAAACAAAGGAAGGAAGGGGAACAATAAGAAAAACAAAACACACACACACACACACGCACCCGCACACATACACAGAATCTTCTCTCTTCTTGCAGTTGACAATGGCCAGGGCCAGCCGTGTCGCGCCGACGGCGCCGTGCTTGACCTTGTCGTCCTCCCCAACCGCAGCCGCCGCGCTTCATCATCCATGCTCTCCCCCTTCTAACCATGCGCGACTCCGCCGCCTCCTCCCCGCTCCTACTCCTCGGCCTGTCCGCCCTCGTCCTCCCCACCGCTGCCGCCCCCGCCCCGCAGCCACGGCCGCAGCCACAGCAGCAGCCCCCTGCGGCATCGCCCGACGCCGCCAGCCTGCCCCTCTCCGCCATCGCGCTGCTGAGGCCCACCGCAGGCAACACGGCCAGCGGCACCGTCGTCTTTAGCATGTCGGCGGACTTTAAGACGTCGAGCATCGCCGTCAACCTGCAGAGCTTGAAGCCCAACACGCAGTTTGCGGTCCACTTTCACGCTTTTGGGGTGAGTAGCAGTAGAACCTGGCTCCTCTCTCTCCGTCCCTCGTTTTTTTTGCTCGGGTGGCGGCCGCGCCGTTTGCTTCTTGTGGCTGTGCTTTTTGTGAGACAGCCCTGTGGCGGCGTGCGTGGAAAGCTGCAGCCACTACTCGCATCCCCCCCTCCCACTCCCACCTTGGTCCCACCCAACCCACCCACCCCACCACTCCACAGCCCTTGAAGGTTGTCGTGTTGCTCGCTGTACACCGCCTCGCTTTCCTCTTGCACGCTCTGACTTTCTTGCAACGCACACTACCGCCCCTCGCTTGCATGCTCTCATTCAGGACATCTCGGACCCCGCTGGAGCGAATGTGTTTGGCCACTTCAACCCGACCAACAAGTCTCATGCTTGCCAGTCCAACACATTCGACCTAACAACTATTCACGCTGGCGACATCGGTAACATCACGTCAGACGCTCAAGGCGCCGTGAATGCCGTGTTCAGTCGTCCCTCGACGTTCACCCAAAGCGCTACGTTCGACCCCACCAGCAAAAGCAGCATTCTTGGCCAAGGAGTTGCCCTGCACCTCGGAGCAGACGACTGCAAGACGCAGCCGACTGGAAACAGCGGCGGCAAGCAAGCTACTGGTGTGCTGGGATGGAAGAGCGGAACACTCTTTCCTGACAAAACAGCCTTTGCGAAGCAAACAATCGAGACCAACACTGGTACCAAGGACGCGATCGTCATCTTTTCACCTACCGCTGGTAGCACTGCTACGGGCCTTGCTGTTTTCAGGCAGTATGCTCCAGATAGCGAAGTCCGTGTCCGCATTGAGATAAATGGCCTGGAACCCCTATCTTTCCATGGTCTCCATGTTCACGAGTTTGGAGATATCACTGACGTGACCAGCGGTGCCAAAGTTGGCCTCCACTTCAACCCACTTAACGTTTCCCATTCGTGCACGGAACCTCGTCATGCGGGTGATTTTGGCAATATTCAGGCCGACGAGAACGGAAAAGTCCGAACGGTTATCACCACGACCAAGCTGACCTTGTTCCAAGGAACCGAATTGTGTGCCCTTGGGCGCGCCCTTGGCTGTCCACGAGAAAAAGGACGATTGCCAGTCTCAGCCCACCGGAAACTCGGGCGGAAAGTTGCTGCAGGGAGTGATTGGCCTGCGCAACATCACTGTCACGGTACCGACGTTCGAATCCGTTTTCGGCCAGCAAACTACGACATCATCGGGGCAAGGGTTTTTGCCAACCTCCTCGGCCACAACTGCGTCTGGACCCACTTCTTCACTGGCGCCGAGCTCAGTACCATCGAACTCTGTGCTTCCGACCTATGGTCCTTCGTCACCACCGCCTTCTACTTACGGTCCTCCAAGCTCTGCTCCTCCCGCTACGAGCCCCACGTATGGTCCTATCAACCCTCCAACACCGTTTTGCCCATGTGCGACCCCCCCTCCGCAGACTTCGTGGAATCCGCCACCACCGACGTCGACCTACTGGCCGCCATACTCCACGTCCACATCTTCGGTGAAGCCGCCTCCCACTCAATCCACGTCCACCCCATGCACTACAACTTCCACTCCAACCAGTTTCTGGCCTCCACCTACTCCTACCACCAAACCGCCCCCTCCTCCCCCGAGCACGACTCCCACCTACTGGCCACCTCAGACGCCAACAACTCAGCCGCCGCCCAAAACGCCGTCTAGTTCGTCAACTCCGTGCTCCACAACCCCAACGCCCACTTATTGGCCACCACCACCATCCACGAAGCCGCCGCCACCTCCTCCGTCTTCGTCAACTCCTTGCACGACGACGCCGACGCTCACACCCACCACTAAGCCACCGCCGCCAACCACGCAATCCCCTCCGCCCTGGACACACACCACCACACCTTGCTCCACCTCAACCCCGTTCTGGCCACCTCCTTCATCGTCCAAGCCACCACCTACGCCTAGCAGCTCAACTCCTTGTAGCACGACGCCGACGCCCTCGTCGACTTACTGGCCACCTCCGCCATCGACCAAGCCAACGCCACCGCCCGGCACGTCATCGACGCCTTGGACACACACCCCCAGCAGCTCAACTCCGTGTTCTACAACCCAAACGCCCACTAGCAAGCCGCCCCCACCCACCAGCTCGACTCCGTGCAGCACAACGTCCACGCCCACGTTCTGGCCGCCTCCGCCCTCGACCAAGTACCCCCCCTCCCCCAAGCTCGTCATCCACCCAGTGGACCCACACACCCAGCAGCTCGACGCCGTGCTCGACAACCGCGACGCCCACCAGCAAGCCGCCCCCACCGACGCATAGCAGCTCAACCCCCTGCAGCACGACGTCCACCCCTACTTTCTGGCCTCCACCACCGTCGACCAAGTACTCACCGCCCTCCTGGCACGCCAACCACGCAGTGGACCCACACACCGAGCAGCTCAACGCCGTGCTCGACAACCCCGACGCACTCGAGCAAGCCGCCCCATAGCAGCTCAACGCCTTGCAGCACGACGCCCACCCCGACGTTCTGGCCCCCGCCACCCTCGACAAAGTACTCGCCGCCCCCAGGCACGCCAACCACGCAGTGGACCCACACACCGAGCAGTTCGACGCCGTGCTCCACTACGTCACCGTCGACCAAGCCACCGCCAAGCAGTCCCACCACGTATCCCTGGCCCACCTACGGACAGCCGAGCTCGACGACGTCGGCAACTTCTCACTCAAGTGCCCCAACTAGCGACGGGATTTCATCACCCACAACGTGGACGTCGACGGCTCCTCATTCAACCTACCACACTAGTTATGGGGTTCCGTCGACTTCCTCCTCAACGAGTTCATCTCCTCAGACGCAGTCGAGCACGACGACGTCCTCTGCACCTCACCCAACCACTTCCACGAGTTCATTGCCGCCTTACTCGCCAAGGCCTTACGGAAGTGACGAAGGAGGGGAAAGGGATGAACCGGCGATTGCGCAGGGAGGAGGTTCTGGAGGTCATGGATTCTGGGAAGCCATGGAGTAAACCAAACACTATTAACATTCGCAGCAGCATTTCTTATCACCATCTTCAGCCAGCCATTCACCGCCCCCTCCTCCCCGGTTCTTGTGGGTTTTTCATTGACCACACAAACTTTTCGCAATTTCCCCCTGCCTGTCACTGCTTTGCGTTCCCAAACTTTTTGACAGGGCCTCTCTCCATTTCTCTATTCCCTATTATTCCAAAGTTACCTTTCCTCCGCGGTCGTTGAAAGTGTCTGGGATAACGGAAGCTGGACCGGAAAGGACCCATTTTTTTTTTTTTTTTTTTTTTTTTTTTTTGGTTCCCCCCCTTCGTTTCTCACTGACAGACTTCCTTCTCCCAGCCATTCTCTCTCTCGCTCTCTGCCTTTTCCCCGCGTTGCCCTGCTCACCTTCCCTCTCACCCTCTCTTCCTTCCTCTCTCTTCCTTTTCATTCCGTCCCTTTCCCCTTTCCTACCCCCTACTACTTCCTGCCGAGTCGGAATACAGTACATATATATCTCGAACACATCTTATGTACCACCACTTTGAGGGAGAAAAATACTTGGACACCCATCCCGACTTTCCCAACTGGGAGTTTAGTGTGCATTTGGGAAGGAGGTTGGTTGGTTTTGATATTGCCCCCGGTGAATACACGCAAATTCATTCCCATTGCGTCAACAAAGCTTTATAATGTGAGAGATACGAATAATAGGGCCGAGGCAAAAAAAACTAAATGCTTTGGCCAGATTTTGACCGAACTGCCTTTTTTTTTTTTTTCCCCTTGGCAAGTAACAAACACACAGCAAACAATCAAATTCAAATGACAGGTAGATGGGAGAAAATAGTTGGCGGGACCTGAAAAAAAAAAAAAAAAAAAAAAAAAAAAGAAAAAAGGTGTTGTGTGTCAGGGTCAGGCAAGGCCAACAACAACCGCAACAGCTGCCGCCGCCGACGGCGACGGGGACCGCAGCTCGGGCGTCGGCGAGCCTTCCGAGTCGTCGTCGGGGCAGCAGGCGTCCGTGTCCGTGATGGTGGTGGAGTCGTCGGAGAACCCGGCGTTGGCGGCGAGCGATGACGAACGCGGGTGCAAGGAGGACGACGAGGGCCACGACGACGACGACGACGACGACGACGACGACGACTCCTGCGGCGCGGCGGGTGGAGTCGCGGCGGTCGCGGCCGCGGCTGAACACCGCCGCCGCCGCCTCCCCCCCGACCACCCACCGCCCCACAGCAGCGCCTCGACCGAGAACGGGTTGTTGCCCGCCAGCCCGCCCCCGCTGCCGCCGTCGTGGGTGTCGTCGATGGGGGTGTCGGCGGAGGCGGTGGAGGCGGTAGACGGCGAGGACGACGACGACGACGGCGGCGGCGGCGGCGGCGGTGGTGGGAGGTGCGAGGACGGGGGCGGGGTTGGCTGCGACGGTGGAGGTGGTGGTGGTGGGTGTGGGTGTGGGTGGGGTTGTGGGGGCGCCGCGGCGGGGGTTGCTGTTATGTACGCGGGGAGGTGCTTGTTGCTGGTGAAGGGGTGGTAGGGGCGGTGGTGTGGGAGGTAGGGCGGCGGCGGCGGCGGTGGTTGTGGCTGCTGCGGCGGAAGGAGCGTTTGGGGTTGGTGGTGAGGGTATGGCGAGGCGGCGGGGGTGAGGGGATGGTGTTGGATGGGAGGAGCGGGGGTCGGTGGTGGTGGTGGTGGTTGCAGCACGCGGACGAGGTGCGGTTGTGGTTGCGGATGCGGCTGCGGCGCGAGGCGGCGGCGGTGGTGGGGTGGGTATGGGTATGGGTATGGGTATGGGTGCGGGTGGTATGGGTGGTACGAGGACGACGGGTGGAGGGGGTGGTGGGGCGTGTTGGGATGGAGGAGGAATGGCTGCTGCTGCTGCGCCCGCGGTGGAGGCGGCGTGACGGGCTGAGTCGTCCAAGAAGGCGGCGGCGGCGGCGGAGTGGGAGGCAAATGTGACGGCGACGGCGCCGGGACGCGGCTTCGAAGGAGTACGCCGCTGGGGGCTGCGGCCGGTGAAGGTGATGGTGCGCCGGGAGGCCTGGCGTAGTAGTATTGGTACAGGTACTGTTGTTGGTGGCGGGAGGGGGCGGCGGAGGAGGGTGGAGGTGGCGCTTGTGGGTAGTAGTAGTGCATTTTTTTATCCTCTGGTTGGTTTAGTGGGGGGCGTGTCTACGCTGCACTGGTTGCTGCGGCCTGGCGTGAAAGGGTCAAACGGTGGGGGTTTGCGGTGGTGGTGGTGTGTGGTGGTGGGTGGTGGTAGAAAGAACGGCAGCCCCCCGCGCAAGGAAGCAGCCGACGACGACGAGAGCAGAGCGACGACGACGACGACGACGATGACGACGATCGGGCGGAGGAGGGAAGGGACGTTGAGAGAAACGAAGAAGGTTTGGGGCGGCAGTATCCTATTATTTAAATATTTACAATCAAATATTAATTAATACTTTGAAATTTTTTTTTTGCTTTTGTGTTTGCATGTGACGAACACATCAGAGAAAATTTATTTATTTGAAGCAGGCGGACAGGGCGGGAGACAGAGGCGGGGGCTGCGAACCTGCAAGGCGGGAAATTGAGAGAGGGAGAGAGAGTGTGTGTGTGTGAGTGAGAGAGAACGAGAGAGAGACAGTGTGTGAGCGGAGAGACAGGCACGTGGGGCGAGACACTCTCTTTTGCGAGGGCGGTGGTGCGGTCATGTCGGAGAAGACAAAAAAATTGTATGAAAAGAAGGAAAATTTTTGGAACAAGGAGCAAAAGAACCAAAAAGGAAAGAGAGATAGAGCCAGAAGAGACAAACAACAGGGACGACGTTCCAGAAATTTCGCCGCCCAGTACCAAGAAAGGAAAAAAAGAGGAAAAACACTGAAATTTTTTCCTGCCAACAAAAAGCTGGAAGCAGCTGCCTTTCTGTGCCCGTTGTCGACAGCAGTCTCCTTCTCTCTCTCTCTCTCTCTCTCTCTCTCTCTCTCTCTCTCTCACTTTCCCGCTCATTTATTCAGAGCAAACGTAATTAAGAGGGAGAGCAGGCCCGAATCGCCCGACGCAACTCTGCGTGGAAAGATGTTTGATTCAAGTCCCAGCACTTGCTTTGTCGCTGTCCCTCCTACTACTCATTCCATCACCCAGTGTTAGTCTGCTGCAACAGTGCGGCACACAAGTCCCACCGACGACTGCACAGATGCTTGCAGCGTGGACCAGCTTGTGTGGCCCGAAACAATAGGGCTCGTGACCGCCCTGGCGGCTGAACGGTGCTGTCGCGCCAGTTGGTGACCCGTGTAGAGCAGTCCATGCCGTGGCGGTGGTTGGTGTTGATGCAAATCATGGGAACGGCGAGACAACAGTTCTCTGCGGAATCAATAACCTTGAATGATTCCGCAGAACAATCCTGGGGCCGAGGGCCGCCGTCCCAAGAGTCTGGAGCCGTGATTCTTCCACTGGCGGCCGCCAGGAGCGACGCCAACCTTGCCCAAAGGCGGTGAACGTGATGACCCTCCCAATCTCGCCGATTTCCGAGCCAGCCTTCCCCCGGATTCCGCCACTGCTTACCCGCTCCCTTGCCCCCTTTGCTTTGCCCGCTCCACCACGCGCTCCCATGCCCGCCGCAATAACCACCCGACTTTCTTTGCAGCCCCCACTGCGCTCCAATCTCGCCATGGATCTGCTGGCTCGCGCTGAGGAGGACTCTTTCCACCAGTACACCGCAGTTGCAGAACCGGTGTTTGTGGTCTGAGGCTCTGAGGCTGTCACTTTTTTTTTTACCTTGTGCAGGGTCAGTTGAGAAAGCAGCCGATCCGCGACATAATAATCAGAAAAGATGCATTTTTCTGACCATTCTTCGCCATTAAAACAATGCTCAAAATTGCTGCTGTTGCCAAACCAAGTTACAAATACTTTCAGACGGACAGGCTGCCTTTCCAAATTGCGAAGGCATGGGCAACTGCATGTTCTCATCAATCGGCAGAACTCCTTATTCTTGGCATCTACAAAAAAATACATTTGTAGGTGGTCCTTCTCCCCAACTTAGAGAGGAAGGAGAAAAAACCTGTAATGAATTATTGATACATGATGATGATATACACGCTGTAATAGTTGCAAGGTGTCAGGAACAGGGCAGGACAGGATAAGGCAGACAAGGAACTGAGAGGAGTGATGATTGTATTGGAAACAATAATTCACTTGAGGGATGGGACAGGTCCCCCATCCCCCTTTTATACCTTTTGAGAGTCTTCCTTGTCAAGACTCAAAGAAAGTTCCAGAAAGAGCAATTAGTAATACAATGATACCAATGATACCAATGACAACAAGACAAGTCAGGAAAGCAAAGAAGGTTCCAGAAGGTTCCAGAAGGTTCCATGAAGGAATGTTCTAGAAGGTTCCAGAGGTTTCCCAAGGGTGATTCATAACACTAGGCAAGCGTGACCAGCACAGGGTAAAAACCTCTCCTATATTATCTGCTTGAGCAGAGGAGGAGGAAATCTGTTGACACTGGGTTTCTGTTCCACTTAATACTCAGAGTATTTGTCATCAGCGCAAGCCAGCGCCCAGGTCTGCATTGGTGGTGGCTCCATGGGCATCGTGAGGATGATAACTGACAGTCACAATAGGTTCTCTTGTGCCTCTTGCGGCTAACCATTCAGTTCCGCCTGACACCCCCCCCCGCACAATGGCATGGATGTAGCACCCGCTATGTAAAGTGTGTGTAAGCGTCTGAGGCTTCGACTGAAAGGGTGTTTGAAAGGTCGGAGCGGGGTCGGAGGCCAAGTAGTGAGGTCAGTCGCTGGTGCTGAGACGTTGAGAGTGGTTTTGTGAGAATGTCTGCGATCTGGTTGCTTGTTGGTACGTAGAGAGGGTGATTCATAACAGCGACGAGAGCTGGGGTGTTGGCCATGACATCGATGTCGTCGACAAAGACAAAGATGATTTCAAACGTTTGCTGCTGAGGGTTTACTCAAAAGAAGAGGCAGGGCTCAGCAAGAGATTGATTGAAGCCGAGTTTCTCAACAATGAACTTGCAAAGGTCAGGAACCAGCTTTGTCCAGATTGATGGAGTCCATAAAGGCTCTTGAGGAGTTTGCAGAATAGTTACTTTCCATTTGGAGTGAATCGCTTATGGCCTTTTGGTGGATGCATGAAGATGACTTCTTTGAGGAAAGCATACAGGGAGGCTGTGTTGACATCCATGCTGTGGTACTCGAGGTTACTGATTGCAATGAGCAGTCAGATGGCCTGGATCTGGACGACAGGAGAAAAGGTGTCTCCAACCTTGGGGGACACCACGATAACCTGCATGAACATATCTTTCCTGGCCTTATCCGCAGCAACGCTAAGCTTCAATCTCTTAATTCTGATTTCTTAACTTCTCTCTCTGATGATTTTACGGATTTTCCTGAATCTGACAACTCTCCTTCTTTCGAGCCTGTTGAGCCACCACTTGACTCTTACCGTCGAGTATCCAACTCTCCTCCTGACAGTGCTCCCTCCACTTGAACTTGCCAGCAACTGCGCCAGGCTTCCAGGGGGGTACAGCTGCCATCATCAACAAACTCCTCAAATCAACCTCCAACTCTTCCCCAAGATATGGAAGACGATAATGACAATGACGACTATGGTTGGAACGCTGACACATTTGCTGTCGTCCTGGGCGAAGATGAAGACAAACCTGAAGAGAGCCTAGCTCCAACAGCAGACCGCATAGCAGCATCCATCAACACTGAACCAGAACCTGTCATTGAATCACCACTTCCATCATCTGTCATTGTCAACATCAAAGATGCTCCAACTGGACTTTGCAAGCTACTTGCAAATCGAACAATCACTTGCCATCTTTGCGACTCTACCTTGCATCGCTAAACCAGAACCACGCTTCCCAAAGCGCTTTCCTAAAGAACCAATACACCAATCACAACTCCCACCAGTGCCACATTCCCAGAAGGAAGCCCACGCATCAGACTATAACGAAGACTAACACTGAACGCGAAGGCATCGACTACACTATTGCATTGCGCTTAGTGATGATTCTGTTGCAGGAGAAAACCAGTTGCTGGAAAAAATTTGGAGGAGTTGCTCGGCAGTCCAGCAGTGACAAACAGTGAGTCTAGGAGTTGTTTGATGCTCTACTTGATGGAGAAATGGTCCAGAATAGAAGATGTGTGTTGCACACAATGCTTGCTGTAAGCTGATTGATGGATGGAAAATAGCAGGTTGGCACTGTTGAATAGCGACTGTGTGCCAAATTTCAGCTGCGGATCGACGTTTTTTTGGTGGTGTTTTCCCTTGGGGAGTGTTGGAGAACGGAATAGAGAGAACTTAGAGCAATTTGGTGTCCAGCAGGGCTGACGTGTCACACAAGAAAGGACAAAAATGGTGGTTGGAATAGTGATAGTTCGACTTTTTGGACCCCCTTATCAAAATCTCTTGTAGCTCCTGCTGTGGCCGTTGTGGCGGAGCGCGTTAGGTATCAGTGGAAAGAGCAGAAGCAGGAGAATACAGGTATGCAAGGGCGTCCTCTGATCGCTTCTCCCCGTTGCGACAATGTCACTCAAAGTTGAGGAAGCGTTTTTGACTTCGGCGATCAATCAAATTCCGTAGAGAGAGCTCTGTAATAGCTTGTTGGAAAGAGGGGATTCAGGGCTTTCGAATGCATCATAGCAAGTCCGCATTGAATGACGAGGTGGGCCGGGAGAGGGCGTCGAAAATTTTAGGCCTCCCAAACGAAATGGTTTCTAAAGTTGAGCTATGCTGATTCTGTTTGTTGGAGGTGGTAGAGAGTGTTTTTTGGAGCTAGAATCTGTGGTTGATGCAGCCAGATAGCTGGCACGCGGATGTGTAAACAGTCCACTCTGAGTGAGTGAGTGGAAGGAGTGAATGAAGTGGAGATGTGTGTTTGTGGGTGGTCCTTCTCCCCAACTTGGAGAGAAAGAGAAAAAACTCTGTTATGAATAATTGATACATAATGATGATATGTACGCTGTAATAGTTGCTAGGCAAGCGTGACCGGTACAGGGTAAAAACCTCTTCTATATTATCTGCTTGAGCAGAGGAGGAGGAAAACTGTTGACACTGGGTTTCTGTTCCACTTAATACTCAGAGTATTTGTCATCAGCGCAAGCCAGCGCCCAGGTCTGCATTGGTGGTGGCTCGCTCTCCCATGGGCATTGTGAGAATGATAACTGACAGTCACAAGAGGTTCGGGTCTGTCTTGTGCCTCTTGCTGCTAACCAGTCAGTTCTGCCTGACATCAGCGGCCTGGGTCTAGCTGTTGCCTTGCGTATTTTGCCTGCCAGCTGCGCTGCTGGCGGTGCCACTGTCTTTGTGCTGCGCACGCCAAGACATGTGCCAACTTCAGGGGAGGGGGGGGAGGGGCATTCTGTGCGCCATCAGGGCTGCCATTGGAATTATTCGTTCGCTGGATTTTCCAATCAGGAAAAGAACATAGATTTTTTCCTTTGCTTTGTCCCCTTTAGTTGCTGTAACCCCTCAACAACCGAGTATAATTGGTCCGGTCTGGGAAAGTGTCCGTCTGGTGCGAGGGAACAGGGTTCCGTGTGCCGGTCCGTTGACATGGACCAGCAGGGACCGTTGGCACGAGGCAAGTCCGTGGAGAGCCCTTGCTGAGTGGATCAGTGAGGGAGTGGAGGAGTTCGAAGGGGTGCAGATGTTTGGTAAGGGTGTTTGCGGCTGTTAGGAATAATTAACGCATAATGATTATACTCACGTCATAATAGTTGCTAGGTGAGCCGCCGCTCTAGGTAAAACCCGCTATGAGCTTGGCGGTGGAGGAAAACTGAAACCCGCATTACGGTTACTCTGTAGATGTTTGCCTGTGTGGACTTTCGCTTGAAAATGGGTCGGAGTAAACTTGCCGTGATGAAAACGGCCAGCCTCTCCCGCTTGAGCTCCTATTGCTATGCTCGAGACTGGACGAGTACGGCAGTATGTTCGTTACTAACACATAACTTAACAATTGCCACTGGTGGTAGTGGCTAATCTCTTCATTTTTCCATTCCGCCGACCCGCGGCGCCGATCTCGATCGCGCTTTCACGCTCGAAGCGAGCGACGTCATCGTTGTCCACCCCGCCAACTCCTTCCCTCCCTCCCTCCTTGGCTCGCTCGCTATCTCTCTGGGCTGCGGAAGTATCAGTCAGCCTGCGTGCGTGCGTGCGTGCTTGTGTGCGTGAGCGTGCCCATGCCACAACCGCCGATCGGTGATGAT
Organism: Zopfochytrium polystomum; assembly: GCA_025765615.1. Taxonomy (NCBI): domain Eukaryota; kingdom Fungi; phylum Chytridiomycota; class Chytridiomycetes; order Chytridiales; family Chytridiaceae; genus Zopfochytrium; species Zopfochytrium polystomum. Next base: position 83,715 of record JAIVFJ010000088.1, read on the forward strand.
GCAATCTCGTCGCTTGTCGTCCATCCGCCGCTCCAACCGCCTCCGCCGTGGGCCGTCGCCGTGGCCGTCTGCGCTCACCTCCCTCCTCGCGAAAAGTACCGCCTGGCCACCCTCTTCCGCCTCCACTCCGTCCAGGCCGCCGCCCTTGCCGCCGCACTCCCGGAATCGCTCGCAGTCGCCGCCCTCCGCGGCGACCTAGACCACCTCCGATTCCGCCTCCGCCACCACCCGGCCTCCAGCCCTACCTTCTCCACCCCCCCCTCCTCCTCCTCCTCCCTCACGGACGGCATCCACAGCGACGACGCACACGATGCACCAGCGCCCGCCACCCCACCGCAGCTGCCTCCGCACCCTCCGCCGGCGGCTTTCGTCGTTCCCCTGCCCTGGCACACGGTAGTGCCCGCCGCCAGCCGCGCCGGGCACGTGCACGTCCTCGAGTGGTGGGCCGCGCACGGGCCAGCGCCGGCGCCGCACGCGGCGGTGCTCGTGCCAGCCAGCGACGGGGGCCAGGCAGCAGTCCTGCGGTGGTGGTGGGAGCGCTACGCCGGCGGCGGCGACGGCAGCGGCTCCTTTGCGCTCGCCCGAGCGTGGCACTCATTGCCATCATTGCCATCCTCACCGTCTCCTCTGTCGCATCTGGCCGCCTCCGCGGCCACGTGCACGACGCTCGCCAGCCGCAACGGGCACGTGGCGGTCCTCCAGTGGTGGCGGGAGCGCGCGGCGGCGGCGGGCTGGGGCTGCGCAGGGGAGGACGACGACGACGACGAGGGGAGTCGGCGGCGGGGCCCCGGTACGCAGTGGTACACCGCCGCGGCGATGGACGGCGCTTCGGAGCGCGGGCACGTGGCGGTGCTGCAGTGGTGGGCATCGACGTGCGGCGGGAGGAACCCGTGGTGGCCTGTGCGGTACACAGCGGCAGCGATGGACCTGGCGTCGACGTGTGGGCACGTCGCGGTGCTGGCGTGGTGGGTGCGCAGCGGGCTCCGGCTGGAGTACACGGCGGCGGCGATGGACGGGGCGAGCGCGCGCGGGCAAGTGGGGGCGTTGGGGTGGTGGCGCGGCAGCGGGCTCGCGCTGCGGTACACGCACGACGCGATGGACGGCGCCAGCGCCGCCGGCCACACCGCCGTGCTGCAGTGGTGGCTCGAGAGCCGGCTCGAGCTCCGCTTCTCCGAGGCCGCGCTGGAGGACGCCGCCGCCGCCCGCCACGCGCTCGTCCTGCGGTGGTGGGAGGTCAGCGGCCTCTGGGTCAAGCACGGGATCGCCGCCCAGGCCGTCGCCGACTACTCGCGCGCGGTCTAAAAGGACGGAGAGCGAACCAAAAAGATACAGATCTTTTAAGCTGGCTGAGATTGGTGGGAAATAGCGGGCAGAGAGCAATCCTGCATTCCATTTGGGAAGGGACGAAGGTAAAATCGAGGTGCATGGTGGAAGAGAGAAAGCAGAAGGCAGGACCAGGAAAGCCATGGGAAACAAGGAACTGAATAGAGAACTAAGCATGTTTCATTCAATGCGAGGGTGGAAGGTAGCAGGAATGTCAGAACCAGCGACACTGATCTGAACACCAATGCATTTTCGGCAGACACTGTTGTTTCGATGATATTCAATGACGGCAATGGGCCAGCCGGAAGGTGAGAAGGAGAGGGCTAAAGGGTAAGCCGTCGCTCCGTCTCCACTTTCTCCATTTCCAACTGCTTAAAAGTGCGTACATATGAAATAAGAGAAACATGTCAAGAGGCAGGAAAGAGGTGCCAAGTAGAGAATCACTAGCACAAGAGAAGCAAAGAACAGCAACTTAGTCAAAAATACAAGAGGGGAGGATCCACAGAGGTGAAGTAAAGGTTAACAACAAGAAAAAAATTAAAGAACATACGAGGTTCAGGAATCTGCAACAGGTTCACTGCACAAACTTCAACTAATACCAGCCTCCTCATCTGTATCAGAGTCCACATGCCCATTGCCATCCAATGTCCCCTTGGCACCCTCAGTTTCCTTCTTCTTCCGCTTCTCCCTGGACTCCTGCCACTGTTTGTTCCGTGCTGGGTCATAGGTTGTGATGATGACTGACCTTGCGAGCTTGCGCACTTGGGCTGCTGCCATCTGTTCCTGCATGCTCATATTCCGCCAGTCCACACTACCTGCCTCCACCACTACCTCTGCCTCCTCCACTGCTGTTGTCTTTGAAGCATCAGTGAAATTGCAAGTTCTCCACACTCAATGCACATCTGTGCAATCATCCTGGCCAGCTTCATTCCCATCTTCTTTGAAGCAATGAATCAAGTCTCCTTAGAGATCTTGTCCTCAGCTTTAGCACTGTAGGGGCCCAAAAGACCAGCAACCATAAGCCCAAGTCCACTGCTGAAATGTTTAAGTCCTGCTGCTCTGCAGTGGGAATCAACTTGGGTGCAGCCTCTCCAGCCTGTGCTTAACCCCTGTGTAGTCTGCTCTGAGTGAGTGAGTGGAAGGAGTGAATGAAGTGGGGATGTGTGTTTGTGGGTGGTCCTTCTCCCCAACTTGGAGAGAAAGAGAAAAAACTCTGTTATGAATTATTGATACATGATGATGATATACATGCTGTAATAGTTGCTAGGCAAGCGTGACTGGCACAGGGTAAAAACCTCTTCTATATTATCTGCTTGAGCAGAAGAGGAGGAAAACTGTTGACACTGGGTTTCTGTTCCACTTAATACTCGGAGTATTTGTCATCAGCACAAGCCGGCGCCCAGGTCTGCATTGGCAGTGGCTTGCTCTCCCATGGGCATTGTGAGAACGATAACTGACAGTCACAAGAGGTTCGGGTCCGTCTTGTGCCTCTTGCTGCTGACCAGTCAGTTCCGCCTAACACCCTGAACACTCCAAAACATGCCTCCTAGTGTATTGCTCCGCACAGTCAGCCTGCACACAAGGTTGGTGGAATGCTAACATCCCAGCCATCCACACCAACAGGTGTCTGAGCCACTTCCTGTTAAATGCCGTGCCAGATCGAATGACTTGGCATGAGCCCAGGTGTGAGGGCACCTCCAAAGCTTGTGCCACCCCTGTGGGGGAGGCTTTCTGCTGGCACCTCTCCAAAGCACACTTGTGCATTGCCAGCATGTCTGCAGCCTCATTGTTCTTTGTTTGCACCACTGGCAACTCAATGTCATAGGCCTTGGTCGTGGGGAGCACAAGTGGCAACTCCACAAGGAGGGCCGTCTCACTGAGTCCAAAAAATCCTGAATACCTGTGTAGTCAAGCAAAACCTTTGCCAAAGACTGTCCCAAGGAAGCCCCTGAAGCAATTTTTTCCACTATGTGCCTGTACATCTGAGCTGTCGTGTTGCAAGCATCCTCAATGTGGTGCAGTCTGAAAAGTATCTGGCGTTCAGCTTCTTGTTCCTAGCTGCCACAGGGACCACTCCAAACATCTGATGCAGGGCCACCCCTAAGGAGGTCTTCCCCAGTGACAGCTCCTGGAGCGGACACTTGTCTTGCAATTTCTGTGCATCCTTCAGCTGGGTGTGGGTCAGATGGCATAGTGCAAACCCATACTCCATCATTGGTCTCAGGAACACATGCAAACCCTGTAAGAGCTCACAGGCCTGAAGCCCCAGCCATTGAAGCCCCAAGTGGCCAGAAAGGTCAGCATTTTCTCTGTCTTCCTCAGTCTCATGGCCAGCAAAGCCTCAAAGTTGATACCCCTGCAGGTGCGCACAAGACCCAACTGGGTAGTAGACTCCTCCTGGGGAGTCTACACTCTATTCATCTTCAACTTCAGATTCTTCTTGGCAGAAACTGCAACAGACTTCTTGCCAGCAAATGTCATCCCCCGCTTACGAGACCACTCATGCACCTTGTCTAGCATTCTCTGAAGCACTGTGTCATCCTTGGCAAAGACTGAGGAGTCATCAGCAAAGAGCAACGAGTTCAGCGAGGTTGCATTAAATGTCAGCATGTGGTCCCTGAAGGACAAGGCCAGTGTCTGTGAGGCAAGGAACTGATGGCAATATTAAACAGCATTGGTGAAGACCGTGCCTTGGAGAAATCCTCTTGTCACTTGGATCTGCGCAGACTTGGTCCCAAGCACCAGCAGCCTATCCCTAGCCGTGAAAACCAATCATGAGTTTGCACAGTGTGATGCTCGTAAGGCAGTTATAAAGCACCTTGATCGCAGTGAAACATTCAACCAGCAGGAAATGGAAGGGCCATTGCAGCCGTTTCAGAGGTACAAGTGCAAATTGCCAACTGGAAACAAATTTCACTTTAATAACTCCAATGTTACAGTTGGCCAAGAAACACCCTTGCTTCTGTTAGGCGGAACTGACTGGTTTGCAGCAAGAGGCACAAGATGGACCCGAACCTATTGTGACTGTCAGTTATCGTTCTCACAATGCCCATGGGAGAGTGAGCCACTCCCAATGCAGACCTGGGCGCTGGCTTGTGCTGATGACAAATACTCCGAGTATTAAGTGGAACGGAAACCTGGTGTCAACAGTTTTCCTCCTCCTCTGCTCAAGCAGATAATATAGAAGAGGTTTTTACCCTGTGCCAGTCACGCTTGCCTAGCAACTATTACAGTGTGTATATCATCATCATGCATCAATAATTCATAACAGAGTTTTTTCTCTTTCTCTCCAAGTTGGGGAGAAGGACCACCCACAAACACACATCTCCACTTCATTCACTCCTTCCGCTCACTCACTCAGAGTAGACTGTTTACAGCTGACCAGGCAGTCCCACGTACTTTCAGGTCAGAACAGAACTGACTCATTGCTTCTTTGTGTTAGGTGGAACTGACTGGTTAGCAGCAAGACGTGCAAGACAGACCTGAACCTATTGTGACTGTCAGTTATCATTCTCATGATGCCCATGGGGAGAGCAAGCCACTGCCAATGCAGACCTGGGTGCTGGCTTGTGCTGTTGACAAATACACGAGTGTAGCTTGCACTAATAGTAGTTGGTTGAGGGAGTCCGTCTCAACGTTGTCCAGTTTCGTGGGAATGTGTTGTTCATAAAATGGTATCCGAGGACTTTTTAATTTTTTTCTTTTCATTTTTTTTTTTTTTTGTCTCTCGGGTTTCGTGTGGGTTAGGGTTCGTGTGGATGAATCTTTGTTCTGATTTGTTCCAGTTTGTTTGTTTGGGCATCGAACGAATGGAGGTGGGCAAAGTCGGTGGCGGTCGGCGTTTTCCAGAACACACAAAGAGAGATAGACAGAGAGAGAGGGTGAGACAGAGAGCGCGTGTGTGTGTGAGTATGAGTGTGTGTGTGTGTGTGTGTGTGTGTGTGTGTGTGTGTGTGTGTGTGTGTGTGTGTGTGTGTGTGCGTGTGCGATTTCGTGTGCGGGACTGTTCCGAACAAATGAAAAATCGAAACACACGGGGCGGCCCCAGCGGCGGCACGCAGAAACTTCAACAGAAAACAGAAAACAAAAGAAAAGAAGAAATTAAAACTATGCATCAGACGGCCGAAAATGGAAAAGCAGGACAGAGAGAAAAAATAGAAGAATGTTTTCTGTCTCTCCCCTGTCTCCCTCTCCCTCTCCCTCTCCCTCTCCCCTCTCCCTCTCCCTCCCTCCCTCTCTCTCTTTCTCTCTCTGTCGCTCCCTCTCTGTCTCTAAATACGCCTCCATCAAGGCTAGGGGGGACACACACACACACACATACACACACACACTGACCAACAACGGACCAATAAAGAAACACTTACACACCGCACCGCAGCGAGCCAGGGAGAAACAGCCAGCCAGTCAGCGAGCGTGCAGAACGTCGTCGGTTGCGTCTCTCGTTCGACGCACCACCACCCACCACCACACAACAGCTGCAAGAAATGAACCTCTCCACCCCCTTCGCCCTCGTCACCCCGGGCGCCGTCGTCGCGGACGGCGCCGTCCTGTTCATCGCCGGACACAACCCCGCCCAGCGCATGGCAACCAACGCCGTCCTCGCCTTCAACCTCACCGTCTCGTCCCCAAGCGCCCTCGCCTCCGTCACAACCTCCCTCTCCACCAGCGGCGTCAGCTTTCCAAGCATCGAACTGCCGCAGTGCTCGTTCGACTCGGTCGGCTTCAAAGTTCATTGCATCGGTGGGTGGGTGGTGGGTGTAGTTGCCCTTCTCCCTGCGCGCGTCTGCTACCCCCCGCCCCCGACACGCCCGTTCTTTGTCGCTGCTCCTTGCGATTTGCTTCTTCACGCTTGTATTCACCCCCCCAATTTCAATAACACACCAGGTGGCTACACTGAACGCCAGGTGTCCTTCCAGATCGATGAACGGGTGCTTCCGCCGTCGCTATACAGTGAGTTCATAAAGGGAAGGGGAACCCTGAGAAATAATTTTTTTTTTCCCTTTTCTTTCTGGCAGCGCTCGACTTGAACACTATGACGTGGTCGCTGGTGAACGACAGCAGCCTGCCAGCGATGGGCTCTCAGGCATCCGTCTACATGCCAGACGGACACTTGTATTCATTCGGTAGGGTGGGGGGCAGAGGTCTTGCGCGCGTCCTTATTGTCGACCGGCTGGCTGCTTCTTTCTTACGATCTCTCTCTCGGTTCTACCTACACTTCGCTCTCAGGCGGCTGGAATCAGGAAAGCTACTGGAGCGGTTGGCAAACCGACGTTGCGACGGGAAAAACGACTGTGATCAGCCCAAACAATAGGCCGTCGGATCGCTATTTTCGTATGTGTTTTTTTTCCCCTCGTTGTGATTTTTGTTCAATCATAACTCTTTTTTTTTTCTTTTGTTCCCCCTCATTTGACTTTGCCGACCGTCAGCCTGCGCCGTCCCCATCAACAGCACTCATATTTTCTTGTTTGGCGGCGAGGACGCGTATGCTTTTGTAAGGGTCCCATCTTATTTTTTGCCGAAGCCGACTTTCTGATTTTGGGAACTAGACCGTCGGCGATTCGTGGGTCTTCGACACCCAAACTTTCACCTGGAAAAACATGACCGACATTGCCTACCCGAACGCGAACACTCCACTTCCAAGAGAAAACCACGCTTGTGCGCCGTCTTTGGATGATCCAAGCACCCTTTACATTTCTGGCGGTTATCGAAAAGCTCTAAACGCCACCGACAACTCAACCTACTATATCTTCATGAGCGATCTGTGGGAGCTTCGCACATCGACGTGGACATGGAACAAGCTATCAGGGAGTGCTGATTACGGTTTCATTGACCCGGACCCCCTGAACCCTCACGCGAGACATTCGCATGTGATGGTTGCGTTTGGTGATTACGTGCTTGTAACTGGTGGCTACGTGGTCGATCAAGGTGAGCATTACACCGAAAATCGTATTTCCGTGCAATGCTTGGCTGATGCTCTTTGCAAATTGCAGATGCCGACACGACCATGTACTTTTACAACTTGAAAACCTCAAAGTGGGAGCAAAAACCAACAGGAAACATCAACCTTCCCAGCGCGTTCGCGTATCACGCCCTTGGAACGTCGTCGAATGGGGCCGGCGGTAGTACCACTGGCGGAAGCAATAACAGCACAAAGCCCGCAACAACATCCTCCTCGTCCGGCCTATCGATGCCTATTATTACCGGAATCGCCGCAGGCGTGCTCCTCATAATTGCTCTTGTCGTCGGACTCTTCTTTGTGAAAAGACAGCGGGCCAAAAAGGCCAAGGAGGACGAAGAGCATCGCAAGCGTGCAGAGGCTTTGAGTGAAACTGGCGTCATCGTGATGGACAAGTACGGATACCAGCAGGACGATGGCGCGATCGCTCTTCCAAGCTCAGCCGTGACATTGCCACCGCCTCGGTACGAATCGAACTCCACCTCATCTGGTGACGCTGGTGGCGCGGGCGGATACCGGCCTGCAAAAGCAACCGCACCAGTCGGTGAACCGCTCTTCACCGCCGTCTTTACTACGCCGTACGTTAAGGCGAATCCTTTCGGTTCTCCCAATTCGGAGGGCACCCTGGACCGTCTTGCAAAGCCCGTGAAACTGTCCTCGCTCAACTTCAACCCACAACAGACTGTCATGGACCGCTTCCGTATCAAAGGCGCACCAATCTCGTCGGATGCTGCCAGATTTATCGTCTTTGACGCCGAAGATTTGCAGTCCCGGCAGCTGGTGGCAGTGAAGATGTTTTCCGACAGACCGGAAACACCAGGCCAGGCGTCGCTTGCCTTCCGACGCGAGGTCGCCATGTTGCGAAAACTGCAGTCAAAGGTGATCCAGCCCCATTGCATTGGCACTCGTCTTGTCTTGAAATTAATGGATGGAACTCCGTTCATCTATTGTCTTGCTTACTACAGAGCGTTGTTGAGTTGAAAAGCTTCCACATCCTCGATGTTGAGGAAGACCAGCGGCCTCCCTACACAGTCTACATCACCGTAATGCAACGATGCTCCGAGAACCTGAGCCAATTCATTGAGCGAAACGCCAACCTACCTGATCTTCTGATTCGCTCAATTATCAGGGTATGGCAAATTTCATCTGCAATGAAACTCTCTCCGACTTTGCTCACACTTATTACATTTGATAAATAGAGCCTCACAGAAGCGCTTGCCTTCCTGGCCACGGAGGGCGTCGTCCACGCCGACATAAAACCTGCCAACGTTCTTCTTGTGGACAGTGTCTTTGTCCGCCTTGCCGACTTTGAAACTGCCCGTATAGCGAATCGCGAAACAATCACGGCCGCTTCCTTTGCTTACTCCGCTCCCGAAGTGATAGCAGCGTACATTCGCAACCAGGAAGTCCTGGCCCAAGACCCCGACGCCCCGGCCGTCGCGCTTCTCGCAACCCACGCCGTCGACATGTGGGGGCTGGGCTGCGTCGTTTACGAGATGTACGCGAAGCGGCCGCTCACAGCCGGCATGACCGACGCCCAAACAATTGCGTTCCTCACCGACCCCCGCGACACGCCCATCGTTGATCGCATCCCCGCCGGTGTTATCGAAAACGTCCAGGCGCGGCACCTTCTGCAGTCGCTTCTCGCACGGAACCCCGGCGCGCGAAAGTCCGCTCGCGTTGTGCTGGGCTCCGCCTACCTCAACGCCGGTATGGACACGCAGCAGCTCGCGACGTCGTTTGCCGGGATCCAAGAACAGGTGCGTCGCGTGGACTCGACGGTGACAGCCATCTCGCAGGACACAAGGGCCTTGGTCGGGCAGCAGAATGAGATGAGGAGAATGCTGATTGGGCTGATTACGGAGCCAAACGTGCCGCGCATGATGGCTCTGATTCCCCTCGGCCCGCCGTCGTGGACGCAGGTCGACCAATGGGGATCCAACCTGTTCCGTCTGCATTTCTTGTGCGAGGCAAAGGGCAACGTCCACTTTACCATCGATCCTGGGTAAGCTTTCCTCCTCCTCCCTGATTCAGTCTTTCGACAACTAACCGGACAATCTCCCAACCTCCCGTCACAGGTACCCTTTGAGCGACCCTCGCAAGTTCGTCCGAAACCTAGGCCCGTACCTCCGCGCAGGTTTCCAAATCGCCAGCCTCGTCGGCGGCGCCGGGCTCAGCGCCATCATGGGAGGCGGGCGCGGAGGCGGCGGTGCAGCCGGCTCGCCAGCCTCCAACCCGTTCCAGACCCTGGGCATCCGCCCGACAGAGTACTTTACGCGAATGACGCAGCTAATCGACGACGTCACGGACCAGAGCAAGGTGCAGGCGTCGGGCGGGCGGGAACGGCCGTTTGCGGCCCGGATTGATGCACGCATGGCCCGCGAGTTGGAGGAGTTTATGAAGATCGTTGACCCTGGGCGTCGGTAGGTTTTGTTTTTTGTTGTGTCTGTGTGTGTTTGTGTGTGTCTCGTGCGTGTGTGCTCCGCCTTCTGTGCTTCCATTTCGCCTGAAGCTAACACGTCAATTTTCCCCCTTTCAGGTGCGGCGGGCTTCAGCGGTGCGTCGACAGGGACGGCTCCATCGTTTGGCTTTGCGAAGAGCACGCGAACGGCCTCCGCCACTGACGCGAGCCACTTCCCCGTTTCGTTTCTACTCCAATGTACTTATTATGTTGTTCCATATTTCGGCCGTGCAGAGAACTCTACACTTTTCAACCTCGTTTATGATTGTTTGGCTGTTCCGTTCTTTTTTTTTTCTTTTTTTTTCTTACGCTCCCCTACTCCACTCTGTCCCATGCTCTTTCGCTTTGAGCAAGCGCCGCCTTCGCCGCACCCTTCTTTGAGCGCTCATTGTACTTTGTTTGTTCCTCTTGTGTTCGAAACTGCGGCCCCCCGATTGGCTTTGGGCCACAGCAACCCGACTGTGTGCATCGTTTTGTCGCTTCTTGCTCTCTCTCTCTCTCTCTCTCTCTCTCTCTCTCTCTCTCTCTCTCTCTCTCTCTCTCTCTCTCTCTCTCTCTCTCTTTTCTCCGTGCTCGGTCTCCTTTGCATTTCGCTCTTTTTTCTTTTCCTCCCTCTCTGGCACTCCGTCGTCCCGTTTTCCGTTTTCTAGTGAGATGCAAAAATCCCTCTCTTCCCCTTCCGCGCAGTCTTGAGCCAAAGATTATTCTGTTCGCGCGTTGCGCCCATTGTTCTTTCCCGGCTTGCTTTGAGGAGAGAAAATACAAACCGAATCAAATGAGAGAAGGAAACCCCTCTGCCGAGCGAGGGGGCCGACATGTATTATGCCCAAATCGTTCTCCTCCCCTGTTCTTTTACAATGTTATTCTTCTTCACCCTCCCCCCTCCAACGAACGTCTTTCGACGCGACCGCCCCAGTCATTTTTGCGCCGCCGCCCCCGCGGCCGCCGCCGTTCCTGGCGACCCGCAGCAACCGCACCCGGTCCACCGAGCCCGCTTCGACGAGCGTCGCCGCCGCCGCTGCCGAGGCCGTCCCCAGCCCCCGCTTGCGGCGGCGGCGGCCAGAGACCGAGACCGAGAGCGAGACCGATGTTGGAGGGGCGACGGGGACGACACCGCCCATCCGCGTCAGCGCGCCCCGCAGCCCAGTCGCGACCGCGCGGAACAGCGCGCCGCACGCGGGGCGGCCGCCGCGCGCGCGGAACGCTTCGAGCGTCTCGATGGCGGCGCGCAGCGCGACGCTGGGGAAGTGGTGGTGGTGCGGTATTGTGTGTGTGTGTGTGTGTGTGTGTGTGTTGTGAGCCCAACGGAGGTAGTTCGGGGGGAATCAAAGTCTTTTTAATTCTTTTTTTTTCCTATGTGGGAGGAAAAAAAAAGAGAGACAGACAGAGATAGAGGGAGAGTTGCAACTATAATGGGGGAAATCTTACCGCTTGATCTCGCCGAGCGACAGGTCAAAGCGGCAGCGGCACCGCGCGGCGAGCTTGTTGCGCGTGCGGCTGCGCATCACGGCGAGGCCGACGTGCACGGACGACGTGAAGCAGGCTGCGGCCGCGGAGGTGGTGTAAGTGTGTGTGAGCGTGTGTGTGTGTGTGTGTGTGTGTGTGTGTGCACAAGTATGGGTGCGGGACGAGCGATGCCGAAAAGGGATGGGTTGACGCCGGCGAAAACGGGAAAAAGAACCTCACCCGTCAAAAATCCAGAGTCGACCAGCGGAATCCCCGTCCGGCCCAGCTGCTGGACGTGGAGGCACGTCTTGATTGTGCACAGCGCGTAGTTGCTGTAGATCGTCTGGTAGACGGTGCGTCGCCGGTTGAGGCTCGTGTCCAGGAAGATGGCCTGGAACTTGGGTTTTAGAAAGCTTTGGTTTTTTTGGGAAAGGCGCAGTCAGCTTGCCCGTTGGCGAGTAAATAAAAAATAAAAGAAAATTATAGAGTGAGAGTGCAACGCGCAACTGGATCATTTTCAGTCGGAGATTCGCCCACGGGCGCTTGGTTCGCCGCACCACGAGCGAGTCGGCCAGCGCTGGCAAAACAAGAAAAAGAAAAGGAGAAAGAAAAATGAATAATGAGCAGCAAAACAAGTTAGTGCCTTGCAAAAGATACTTCACTGTAGAGCAAACAGCGAACAAGAATAAGAGAAGAAGAAAAAGGTCTCCCTACGCTTCTCCAAAAGCCTCGCAAAATCGCCCGTCACCTCCATCGAGCTCGTCTTGATGTTCAGGCCGCACCAGGGAAAGACGTCTATGATTGACACCCAGCGCGCAGGAAGAGGAAGGGTGAAAATGGTGCAGCGGTTTGTTAAGAGGCGCGTGGGGGGGAAAAAAGAGGCCCCCCTCTCTCTCCTGCGAACCTCCCCGAACTCGGCACAACTCCCGGCCGCCCACGGCGAGCGGAAAGTTCACCAGTGTCTTTTCGCTGTTGACTTCGCACCCGTACTGCGGAAAGCCTTGGAGTCAGTAAAGGAAACAAAAATGAAGCGATAAGGAAAATGTTGGAGGTTAGCAACCAACCAATTGAACGAAAAAAGAAAAGGAAAAATTAAAAAGAGTCCCAATCGGATGAATTTACGAGATAATTGCGCTTCCTCCCCAGACAACCCCCGACGCACCTCTGTGCATCTTTTCGGCAAACAGCGAGGCCTTCTCGAGGCTCGGCGTGACGTACAAAAAGTCGTCCACCAGACGCATCAGCAAGTCCTCCGCCGCCGTGAATTCTCGGAGCTCCTCCGACTCCATGTGGGCGTAGAAGAAGCTGGAAGCGAAAAATAGCCCATTGGGGAATATGTTTAGCGTTTCCTCTCTCTTATTTTTTTGGTTGGTTGGTTGGTGATGGTAGGGGGCTTGTCCGTTTGCAGTCTTACCTGCAAAGTATCGTGGAGATTACCGATCCCTGGGGGATGCCAATGACCTGGCGAAAGTATTTTCTTCCCATCTTGTTTTTGGGGAACGAACGTGAGGGAAAAATTGCGACAGCATAAATAGCAAGAGCAAATACGCTTATTTTCCCAAAGAACCCCCCAAACCTTGATGGTGTTGTTGCGGATGTGGCTTTTCAGCAACGCAATAAGCGCTTCCCGCTCCTCAAAAGAATAGACGACCTGAAAGAAAGAAGGCGGGTGGGAAGGGGCGGGGGAGAGATTTGTGTTTCAGAGCGCAGCTTGGTTTTGCGAAACGCGCAACATCTAAAGAAGGGAGAGCAAAACAACTCAAACCTGGTCGGTGAAAATCGTATTCGCGCACCCCTCTGCCAGAGTGCTTGCCATGCGGGGGAACTGCATGAACTCGGCTTCGCCATACAAACACGGACAAAAAAGAATACGGCAGTTATTCGACGAGTGCGGGGTAGAAAATTAAAAAAATTCAGACCTGACGGCAACGCTTTCCGACGAAACTGCCTGCTGCTGCCAGCCTCGGTGGCGCTTAGCACGGCAAATCGCTTAATAACATACTCTTTCTGTTGGGCTCCGCGGGGAGCCGGGTGAAAAATAGTGAGTTGTTCAAAAAAAAAAAACTTCCCCTGAAAAAAGCAGCCGCGGTTGTTCGGCGACAGCGGGCATTACCTCTCGCAAGACTTTCTCGACGATTTGTGTCACCTGCTCTTGATCAATGTTGTCAAAGCACTTGACGACATCGACTTTAACAAAATAGAGCCTTTGATTGCGCGGGACGGGTTAGTCAAGGCGGACAGAGTAAAAAATCCTGTCCAAAAAACTCGCACTTTTGATGTTTCCCCCTGTTTCTGTGCTTGAATCCTTTGATGGCCTCGTAGATCCCCGGTATGCCAAACACTGACGAACCTCGCATCGATGGGTCTCGATGCTGGTCGTGGAGGTCAAGAAAAAAAGAAATGTAAGCTCAAGCATGAGTACAGGGGTGCGTGGGCCGCGCGCCTACTCACATTTTCATAGTTCAAAGCCTGAAACAGGTTCTGCAACGTGGTATTCACCGACGGCAACAGCTGCTTTCCATAAACCCCCTTATCGGTCCCATAGAGTATTTCAATCAAATCAGACTCTCTCTCCGTGGGGGCGCGCGGGTAGTCCTACTAACCTTGGTCCACACCCTCCTCCGGAGATTCAGAATCGGTCGTACGCCGGCGTCCTTGGGCAAGAGTCTGAGAAAGCCAAAGCTCTTTGGCCGTCCGTATTCGTCGTGCGTGGCCTCCCACTGCGACAAATCAAAACAATTACAAGGTGTAGTTTTTCCCCCCGGGGCTAGGTAGCAACCAAAATCGTACCTTATGAATACGCTGATACGAAGCGACCCCCAGCCGGCACATCATCGGGCGTGTCAACTTTTCCCAATCGTCCTGGCGAAAGTAAAACATTTTGTGGCGGTGGACGCTGCTGTCCGTGACGTAAAAGCACCCCTTTTGCGACATTGGCCCAGGTAAGTCGTAGAACAGAAAACGCACCTCTCCGCGCACACCCGGGTGGGGTGGTTCGGCAGAGGAGCTTTCCAGCGGCTCACCGCAATTATAGGAAGAACAACATCGTGGGCGACCCAATACAAAAAATCTTCCAGTAGCTGCTTTCGCTTCTCCATGTCTGAGATACTCGCCCCGCCGCCCACCTCTTGATTGGGAGGAACGAGCCACGCACACGCAGACACCTGGATTGAAAAATGCAAGCGATTAAAGAAACGACTGGCCCGCGCTCCCCGCAACCCCCGCCCTCGCGAAACGGGTCTCATTACCTGGAACCCATGGAGGAATCGAGCGATCGAAATCGAATCGAAACGGTTCATGGCGAGAAACGCCTTGACCACTGAAAATAGCAGAACGCGTTTCAAAAACCAAAAAATGAATGATTTTATTTAATGGGGAACACCATCGGTTGAGCAATTACCTTTACACACAGTCGTTTTGTTTTTCTGGCTCCCCCAAAACTCCATCGGTACGAGCTTCCCAAGTAAACACTGTGCAAACAAGGAAACCTGGACAGGGGTTTGCAATGCAGGCTATTCTTTCAATATTTGCAAACACCATTTCGAACTATCAGAAACGAAACCTGATGTTCTCTTATTGCATACTGAAGCATCGGCTGATCGGCGCCGTCCGCTGTCGCGTTGCGCTCGGCCTGCGGAGCCGCTTTGGCTCCTGCCTCTGTAAGCTGTTGTGGTTGAGGTTGGGCGGGGAGGGTTCCAATTCGCTTAGTTTTCAGCCCAGATGATCGGGTGTGGCGCAAACCTTGGACGGACAGAAAAAATCCAACAAGGCCGCCACGTTGCAGCGGTCCGCGAGCAGAACCATGCGTTGGAAGATGCTCTTTGCCTTTTTGAGGCGCCACGGTATTTTTGCCTGCTCCAAGTGTGAGATGAACGACCTTCTCCCAAACGACAGAAAAAAAAAAAAGAAAAAAAAAAAGGCAAAGGAAAGGGTTGCCTCACCGGTGGAGTCCTTGTTGCTGGTCTTCCAAGCGAATTAGCAGAGGGTCGGGGCAAAAGGTCGAACGCGCTCTTTGCCCGAAACTGGCGCGGAAACACGGCGTGCAGAGCCAGCGCGATGGGAATGTCTTTTCTTTGTGCCTTTTTCAAGAAATCTGCGCAAAAAAGTGTGAGTTGCGGAGGAGCGAGGCTTCTTGGTCGGGAGACCCGATTCAGAGGTCGAAAGGACAGAAGAATAACGGAGGGGAGGGGGCGTTGGCCGACGGCGGAGGGGGGGTTGGCAAAGGTACTCAACGTTCGGATGAAAGGCCGTAAATGATTTTGCCAGAGGGAGACCTTCGCGGTTTTTTGTAAAAGAGGGAAAATCGGGGAAGCTCAACCTCGCCGGCCGACCTTGCCCGCCACTAGTTAGCAGGGTTTCAAAAAAGGCTCAAAACGTCCATACTTGAACACTTTTGGCCGAATCTTTCGAGGTGGCGGAGGTGGTGGCGGGGGTTTTTCCTCCTCCTCCTCTGTATTGGGCTCCGGTGGCTCGTCCTTCTTCTTCAACTTCTTCCGTCGTTTCGACGGAGGATGCGCAGTGGGCTCAGCATGCTTTTTCCTCTTCCGAACTCCCCGCATGCAATTGCCCTTGATGTTTGGGACATCAGCGAGCGGAACACCTATTTTGGAGATTTCTCCGATCAAAAAAAAAAACGCGTGTCAAGTCAGATACCGACCAGTCACTTGAAAGTAGCAGTTGTTCGGGAGCGAACAAAACAGGGATGTATGAAGCAACAGATGCATCAGCATGGGCGTTCCAACACTGGGGAAGAAAGCGGTGAAATCCTGGGCGCGCGCGAGAGTCAGTTGTTCGGGGGAAGGTCTGATACGCCACCTGTGGTGTAGTTGGTTCCACATTTTCCCCTTCAAGTGATTGACGATTGTGTTTGGGAAATAGTTTTCTACGTTCATCGTGCCCACAACCGGCATGGCCTCTACGCTTTGGAGCTGGCGGGAGGGATTTCTTTACAGAATTGCAGAACAAAAAAAATCCACTCACCTTCCGGTATCCTTGACTCAGAACATTGTTCGCATCGGCCTCGACCAACAGCTCGATCACGCGGTTCACAATCTGTCCAGCCGGGCAGGCTGTGATTATCCAAGGACTCTCCAAAAAAAAAAAAAAAAAAAAAAAAAAAAAAAAAAAAAAAAAAAAAAAAAAAAAAAAAAAAAAAAAAAAAAAATTATTTCTCCCACACCTCGCTCAGCGAAACGACGACGGGCTCGGGGCTCGGCATGGGCGGCTTCCGCGGCGCGGGGCCGCCGGTCTGCTTCGGCGCCGCGACGATCGTCGTCGTTAGAAACGTCCGGAACTCTGGGTCCCACGTCTCTGCGATCTCGTCGTCGCACCACCGGCACTTGCACTTCGGGGCAACGGGCCGGGGCGCTGCGCGCGCTGGGCGGGCGGCGGCGACAGGGGCCGCTGCCGGTTCTGCGGCGGCCGCCGCTTCTGGAGCGTCGTTTGAGGGCGCCGGAGGGGGAGCGACGGCGGCGGCGGCGGAGGGGTCGGGGTCGGTGGCGGATGTGGCGGCGTCGGCGACGGGGGACGGTTCGCGAGGTGGATGGTGTCGGCGTGAGCGGGCACGGGGATGATGAGGGGGAGGGGCAGGGGAGCGGAGAGTTGCCGTGGCGTCTGCGTTGGCTCTGTTATGTGAGCGGGAGTGGTGTCGGTGACGGCGGCGGGCGCGCTTGTGGGGAGGCTCGGCGGGATCGGGCGGCGCGTCGGGTTGCTGTTGCACCTGAACAGACGGGGGCAGGGGGGGCGGCGGCGGCGGCGGCGGCGGCGTGTGGGCTGCGACGGCGGCGTGCATGTACTCTCGGAGGGTAGTGGCCACGCCAAACAGGGAGCGGAACGGAAACGCCAGGGATGCGGCGGACGGCGGGGGCGGTCGTGGCAGCAGCGGCGGTGGTGGTGGGAGCGGCGGGGGCAGCGGGGGCAGCGGGGGCAGCGGCGGCAAGTCGAGGCGGCGAGGTCGTCCCCTTTTCCGGACACGGTCGGGAGGTGGCTGCTGTTGCGGCATTTTTTGATTGTCATCAACTCTCTCGACCGTACATACATGTATGTTATGTTATGTACAGGAATACATACATACATGCAACGGTCCCATGGTAAGAGTTTTGGTTAACCTTTCAAACGAGAAATGGAACCGGATAATGCCAGCTGTCTGCGGGATAACCTTATCCGCTCCGAGTGCGCTCCCCGGCCACTTACTTGGGTCAGCTCTGTACCTGTCAACATCTTTATCTGGCTGTGAGAGAACTTCACGTCATCCGCTTTGTCTTCCTTCCTTGTCGAACTCCGATGCTTCACTTCCCGCTCTGCATCGTTACCTTCGTCTCCCACTTTGTTACCTTCGTGTCATTCTCCGCTCCCTTACTTTCCGATGTATCACTCTCCGCTTCCCCTGTCCTTCATATCGGATGACTCTCAACCATCGGACTTCTGGCAGTATAAAACCGCCCTTTTGCAGTACCAATAAAGAAGCGAACCTCAAAAGACCTTCCACTACGCTTAAAAGGACCCTTCCTTCGAATTCCCTCACATTTGGTAGCAGTGGATAACGTCCCTCGTCCGCTTACCCCCTCGTTCACTCAACGCCGCCTTTTTCACCATGGATTCACCAACCGCTGATGACGACGAAAATTCCCTTTCACGTAACCTCGCCAACCTTATCCTGAACCTTGACGAGGATGCAGAAGAGCGCACTGAGCCTTCGGACGACGAGAACACCACCCAGGCTCAACAAGCCGCCAACCCAGCCACCGCGACCACTCCCCGCGACTTCAAGATGCCAAGCGTCATGCCCCCTTCCTTTGATGGATCGGTTCGACGTCTACCTGCCCACCAAGCCCAACAGCAAATCGAGGAATACCTTTACGCTTGTGAGCAACTCTGCAAGCTTCACGACTTTCGCGCTGACGGCTCCCCTGCCACCTACCGAGTTCACCACCGCTACGCCTTCTGGGTTTCAACGCAACTCAAGGGAAACGCCCTCTCAGCATGGAAACAGTTGTCGCCACGCCGCCGCCAAAACATGCGTTGGACAACCTATTGCAAGTGGATTCGCCGCCAATTC
Organism: Zopfochytrium polystomum; assembly: GCA_025765615.1. Taxonomy (NCBI): domain Eukaryota; kingdom Fungi; phylum Chytridiomycota; class Chytridiomycetes; order Chytridiales; family Chytridiaceae; genus Zopfochytrium; species Zopfochytrium polystomum. Next base: position 101,958 of record JAIVFJ010000088.1, read on the forward strand.
AGCTCTTCTCTTGCCTACAACCAAGCAGTTGTTGCACTCGTCGGATTGAAGCAGAACAAGTCCGCCGCCACATACTCGGCCGACTTCAACTCCATCCTTGGCTCCTTCATCGGCCACGACCTCCCTGTACGAGCACAGTGCGCATTCTACCTCAACGGTCTCAAAGCTCCTATTCGCGAACGCCCCGAAATTGCGTCCATGAACACCAGCCTCCGTGCTCTCCAGCTTGAAGCCGAACGAATTGACGACCTCTCATGGCAGTCTCGCGGCGCCACTTTGCACGTTTCTTCACAGCTTGACTCCCGCTCCAACCGTCAACAAATCAATCGACAGCAGCAGCAACAGAACCAACCCACACCACGCCCACAGCGCTCCATGACCTTTGAGGAATTTGGTCGAGCTCACCAAGATAGCAGCTTTCGGCAACGAAAGCAATCCCGCTATGAGCTTGCAGAAGATGATCCTATGCTCGGCATGATGCAAGGAAACACTCAAAAACGTCAACCTCTCACGGACCAGGAACGCAGCGAGTACCGCACCCGTGGCTGGTGTACTTTCTGCCGCCGCAAGGACCACACTGTCGACAGTTGCACGCACCCAGACTCTCACAACTCTCGCAAGCGCCATGACAACCGTAACGGCAACATTCAAGTCGCCACCGCCACCGATAAAGGAAAGAGTGGTGAGCGACGCCAGTAAGATGCACCATCACCCCGGACAACTGGCCCGACCACCAACAGCAGCCTCAGCCAGCGTCCGCACTCCTGCTGCATTATCACCCACACTCGCACCATTAGACCTTAAGCTTCACCACATTAGACGTCAACGATCATCTCATCCTCTTCTAGTCGTCATTGGCTCTTTCCGAGGCGACCCCATCAAGATCCTTATTGACTCCGGAGCATTCCCTTCGTTCATCAACTCTGACCTTGTCCCTTACCACCGCAAGAAGGGAACGATTCCCATCACGCTCGCCGACGGCTCCACCACCCACGGCTCGCAACACTCCCACATCTCCTTCCAGGTAGACGGAAAAACCTACCACCACGACCTTGTTTCCACCACAATTGCGTACGACATCATTCTTGGCAAAGACTGGCTTGACAGCGTCAACCCTGCAATTGACTGGCCCACCAACTCTCTTCGCCTCCAGGACGGCACCACCTGGCAAGGCCGCGAAGCAACTGATATCCACGTAGAAATCTGCTCTGCCAACGCTTTCAAGCGCGCCATTCGCAAGTCCCACCTATGGGAAATTCTACTCTCCATCAAGAAGACCACTGCCAACTCCAATGCTGCCGACACTACTGCACGAGAGGAGCTCAACCCCAAAGTCCGCGCCATCATTGACAAATATCCACATGTCTTCGAACCCTTTGAAGGCCTTCCGCCAGCTCGCTCTACCGACCATCGCATACCCCTCATGGACCCTCTGTCACCTCCTCCATGGCGACCCATCTACCCCATGTCAGAGGACGAACTCGCCGCTCTCCGCGAAGAACTGGACATTCAGCTGAAGCACGGCCGCATTCAGCACTCCACCTCCCCTTACGGTGCACCTATCTTCTACGTCCGCCAAAAGGATAAGTTACGTCTTGTGTTCGACTACCGTGCTTTGAACAAAAACACCATCAAGGACCGCACAGCTCTTCCAAACATCTCCGAGATTCTTGATCGACTTGTGAAAGCCCACCATTTCTCCACTCTCGACCTCGCCTCAGGCTACCACCAGCTGCAGATCCATCCTGACGATCGCCACAAGACCGCATTTCGCACGAAGTATGGACACTACGAGTGGGTAGTCATGCCTTTTGGTCTGTCAAACGCCCCCGCCACCTTCCAGGCCACCATGAATCGCATCTTCCAGGATTACATTGACGCTTTCATGACAATCTACCTCAACGACATCCTGATCTATTCGTCCACTTTTGAGGACCACATGGCGCATATCGACCTCCTCCTCCAACGACTTGCTGACAATATGTTGCACTGCCGCCTCTACAAGTGCTCGTTCCTTCAAGACGAGATTGACTACCTTGGCCATTACGTTCGCCTTGGTGAGATCTCCGTTCTATCATCACGACTCCAAGCAATCAAAGATTTCGAGCCCCCTCGCTCCTGGACCGACCTCCGAGCCTTTCTCGGTCTCGCCAACACGATCCACCGCTTCACACCACACCTCGCAGACATTTTAGCACCGCTTTCTGACCTTCTCCGCCGGGGGGAGTCCATTACAAAGTCAACGTCTTTTGAATGGGACGACTCTTACGATGCCATCTTCACCAACATCAAGCACGCCATCTCTCAGCCGCAAACCCTTGCAATGTTTGACCCTTCCAAGCCCGTACACCTGTACTCCGACTGGTCCACCCGCGCTATTGGCTCCTATGTCGCCCAGCCTGCCGACAACGGCACAGAGCGCCCCATTGCGTATGCCTCACGAAAATGCAACCCTGCAGAATCCGCCTACCATCCCTATGAAGGCGAAATACTTGCTCTTGTTTCCGCCGAAGCAACACCGCCAGTACCTGATCGGCCGAGAGGTGAAAGTATTTACAGACCACTCGTCCCTCAAGCATATTCTCGACCAGCCTAAACTCCGACCTGTACACCACCGCTGGATTGCTGATATCCTCGCCTTTGACTTCCAAATACAATGGCTCCCAGGCAAATGGAATAACGTCGCTGATGTCCTTTCCCACTGAACATTTACTCGCACCATAGCACACAAGTCTCTGACTCTGATTTCGACGCACCAACAGTCACTCTCAACAACATGCTATCGATCAACGACAACCTTCTCGACGAGATTTAGGCCCTCTATGGCACCGACGGTGACTACAAGCAAATCACCGAAGCACTAGACGACAAAAGGACTGCGCCAAATCGTCTCCGCAAACACCTCCGTCGCTACACCCTCCGCGACAATCTCCTTCTCTACGATGCCAACGACGGCCTCCACTACTACGTTCCCACTGCCCTCCGCCAGCGTTTCATACGTCTTGCCCACTCTGACAGCCCTGCCATCCACACCTCTTGGGAAAAAACCGCCGAACGTTTAACCCGGAATTTCCACTGGCCAAACCTCCACCGTGACGTTCAACATTTCGTCCGCACCTGCGACGCCTGCCAACGCTACAAAGCTGTCCGCCGCCTCCCCTACGGCCTCCTCTCGCCTCACGAGATCCCACCAACACCATGGCACACCGTCTCCATGGACTTCATGGGTCCGCTCCCACCGACACCGTCTGGATTCACTGCAATCACTGTCTTCGTCGACTCTGCAACCAAGCGCACGCACATCGCTGCCAGCCGCATCACTGACTCTGCCGAAGACGTCTCCGCCCTCTTCGAACGCATCATCTGGCGCTACCACAGCTTCCCCAAGCACATCATCTCTGATCGCGACTCTCGATTCCTTTCCGACTTCTGGCAAGCCCTTCGCAACAGCCTCGGAATCCGCCAGACTATCTCCACGTCGTTCCATCCTCAAACCGATGGCCAAACAGAGAACAAGAACAGATGGATCATCTCTTCCCTCCGCCCATATGTCAACTGGATCCAAAACGACTGGGATCGCTACCTCCATATCATTGAGCACGCCATCAACGACACCATGAACACATCAACTGGTTTCACTCCCTTTCAGCTTGACACCGGACGCAACCCCCTCCCACTCCTCGACTTGACTCTTCCTCCTGCGACGCCTCAATCTGTCCATGACCACCTGGCCCGCCTCACTGTCGCAAAGGACTTCGTCCGCCACGCTCAAGACGCCCAAGTCTACGCCGCCAACCGCCATCGCCTCCCTGACCCGTTCCGTCCAGGCGATCTCGTTCTCCTCTCTGCCCGTGACATCACTCCGCCGAACGCCCGCGGCCGCCCTTCCGAGAAGCTTGCCGCCACCTTCTATGGCCCGTTCCGCATCATTGCCCGCCTTGGTACTTCCTATCAACTTGATCTCCCTCCAACTTGGCGTTTTCACCCTGTCTTTCACCCTGAGAAACTTCGTCCCTACTTTTGGGATCAACACGGCCCCCACCCTGTCAGGAACAGGGCAGGACAGGACAAGGCAGACAAGGAATTGAGAGGAGTGATGATTGTATTGGAAACAATAATTCACTTGAGGGATGGGACAGGTCCCCCATCCCCCTTTTATACCTTTTGAGAGTGTTCCTTGTCAAGACTCCAAGAAAGTTCCAGAAAGAGCAATTAGTAATACAATGATACCAATGATACCAATGACAACAAGACAAGTCAGGAAAGCAAAGAAGGTTCCAGAAGGTTCCACAAGGTTCCATGAAGGAATGTTCTAGAAGGTTCCAGAAGGTTCCAGAAGGTTCCATGAAGGAATGTTCTAGAAGGTTCCAGAGGTTTCCAGAGGGTGATTCATAACATCATCTCCCCCTTTTAGGCCTCTTCTGCAACTTGGTGGGGTACCTGGTCTTGAACTCGAGCAGAAGGTCTTGGCAGTGAGTGAGGTTTGACTCAGGCTCCCAGGTGTTGTCAGCATCTGAGTAACCTTTCCACTTAACAAGGAACTTGAGTGTTCTTCCAAACCACTTGGCATCCAAGATTTGTTCAACCTCAAATTCCTCTTCACCTTCTACCTCAACTGGAGGAGGAGGAGGAACAACTCTGCCTGGAATGGAATTGGCCACAAACTTCTCCAAAAGGCTGACATGGAAAACTGGGTGGATCTTCATGGATGCAGGGAGATCCAGCTTGAAGGTGACTGGATTGATTTGCTCCAAGATCTTGAAAGGTCTCAACTTGAGGTTGTCTAGCTTGGGACTTGGTCTTTTGGACTGCAAGTTCTTCCTCATGCCTGGCCAGTAAAAGTCTCTGGAAGCAAGCTCATATGTCTTGTGCTCTTCTGGGTGTCCAGCTGTTGCTGCAACATGCCTTGTCTTGAGTATCTCAAGTTTTTCCTCTTCTTGGCTGATTTGAATCTTGTGAGGCTTGGGGTCCTTGGAAATAGCATGGGCCCACACACTGTCAGGAAGCAGTGAAAGGTGTGTCTTGGATGGTGGGGTGAAACCATCTCCCCCTTCAGGTGCAAGGTCTGTCCTTCTGTGCTCATCAGCAGTGGGGCTTGAATTGTTGACTGGGAACTGTGATTCTTGAATCTTTGACTGAGGGTTCTGTTCTTGGCAAAGACTGTGAGCTGTGGAGCTTGAATCTTGAATTTGGACTGTGAACTGTGGTACTTGAATCTTTGACTGTGGGTTCTGTGAACTACAGACTTGGCCATGACTGTGAGCTCTATGAGCTGTGCTGGAATCTTGACTATGAACTGTGAACTGTGAAACTTGAATCTTGGCTGGGATCTGTGAGCTGCAGGCTGATACTGGAGCTGTCATTTGTGGTTGACCTTGGATACTAGGCTGAGAGCCTTGAATCAGGGACTTGAGAGCATGAGACTTGGAGGCTTGACTTGAGTTTTGGGTGACTGTTCCAATTGGTGGAGGTTGGACTTGACCAGTGACCCAATCAATGGCAGGGTTCTGGGCTTGCAGCCATGGTAATCCCAGGATGACAGAGAATGTGGGTGAGCCAAGATCCAATACTTCCAGGTTGACCATGGATGGTGGAAAGTCTTGGATGTGGAGGTTTAGCTTGGTTTCATGGCTGATTTCCTTGAACAGAGCATGATTGGCAAAGTGAACCTTGAGGGGTGTGGATTTCTTGATGGTGGGAATGGCACAAGACTTGGCAAGGGTGGCATCAATGATGTTGCAGGATGATCCAGAGTCTATAAGGGCCTTGGTTGTGATGGTTGACTTGGGTGAGAGTTGAATCTTGACATCCATGGTGAGTTGGTGGGGCTTGGAATCTGAGGTGTTTGTGGTGCTGGTGGTGGTGATGAAACAGGGGCAGTTTGGAGGAGGGTCCAGGGAATTGCCCCTCAGTGAGCCTGGACCTGGGAGTTTGGGTGCTTCTTCCTTGGGCAGTCCTTGACAGCATGCTCCTTGGAGCCACAGTAAAAACACAGTCCCTGCTGGGCCCTCCTTGTTTTCTCCTCTTGGCTCAGAGGACCCTTAGGAAGTGTCTCAACTGCATCCACTTGCATGGGTTCAGGAACTGTAAGAGCTTGAGGAACTGGGGTAGGTCTTGATGTAGTTCCTACTTGTCTTTGCTTCAGCCTCTTGGAGTAGAGTCTGTTGTCAATCTTGATGGCAAGGAGAATGTACTCTTCCAAGGTCTCAGGGATGTGCAGAGACTGGGAGAGCATGTCTTGGATAGACTCATGGAGACCATCATGGTACAGCTCCATCAGAGCTGCATCATTGTATCCAGAGTCTCTGGCTAGTTGCTTGAATTGGTTGGTGTAGGCCACACAAGATTGCTTTCCTTGCTTGATATGCTTGAGCTTGGATCTTGCTGTCCAAGATGCGTAGGGGTCACCAAAGGTAGCTTCCAGCCCCTCCCCGAGCTCTTGCAGGGTGGTGGGTGTGCTTGGGAGAGATCTGTACCATGATTGAGCTTGACCAGACAGGAGGGTGCTTGTGAAAAGAACCTTGACTTGCTCACTGGGAAATCTTGAAGGTTGGAGAAGGATGACATTCTCCACAGTGGCCATGAAGTTCCTAAGGTCTTTGGCCTGCCCAGTGAACTTGTCAGGGCTGGGAACCTTGGGCTCTCTTGCTTGGTTGGCTTGAGGCAGGGGAAGAGCTTGATGTTCTTGTTGGTGAAGTTGTTGTTGAAGCTGGTGCTGCTGGTGAAGGACTTGTTCTTGAAGTTGGTGTGTCTGTCTTGAGAGGGCTTGTAATTGGTCCATCAAGGCTTGGAAGGCAGTTGCATCAGGGAAGGTGTTGTTTGGGTCAGACATGATGGCAGAGAGTAGTGGGAGAGGGTGAAGTGAATTATGATGTCAGGAACAGGGCAGGACAGGACAAGGCAGACAAGGAATTGAGAGGAGTGATGATTGTATTGGAAACAATAATTCACTTGAGGGATGGGACAGGTCCCCCATCCCCCTTTTATACCTTTTGAGAGTGTTCCTTGTCAAGACTCCAAGAAAGTTCCAGAAAGAGCAATTAGTAATACAATGATACCAATGATACCAATGACAACAAGACAAGTCAGGAAAGCAAAGAAGGTTCCAGAAGGTTCCACAAGGTTCCATGAAGGAATGTTCTAGAAGGTTCCAGAAGGTTCCAGAAGGTTCCATGAAGGAATGTTCTAGAAGGTTCCAGAGGTTTCCAGAGGGTGATTCATAACACACCCGTTGAACGCTCTTCCCCTTGACTCTCGCCAAATTGCCGCTGTCCTTTCCTACCGCACTTTTTACAACCGCCACAAATCCTTGTTTCTTGGACAAACCACTCTCCCGTTTACAATGCTTGGCTCAACCTTACACCACAACTTCACAATGATCTCCGCCTCTCTGGCCTTCTTTAATGCGCTCCTTCCTCTGTTCTCCTTCTTTCAGAGCGCAGCCCGCTCTTGCCGGGGGGTGTGAGAGAACTTCACGTCGTCCGCTTTGTCTTCCTTCCTTGTCGAACTCCGATGCTTCACTTCCCGCTCTGCATCGTTACCTTCGTCTCCCACATTGTTACCTTTGTGTCATTCTCCGCTCCCTTACTTTCCGATGTATCACTCTCCGCTTCCCCTGTCCTTCATATCGGATAACTCTCAACCATCGGACTTCTGGCAGTATAAAACCGCCCTTTTGCAGTACCAATAAAGAAGCGAACCTCAAAAGACCTTCCACTACGCTTAAAAGGACCCTTCCTTCGAATTCCCTCACACTGGCAGAGCGAAGACACCGGGACTCTCCGGCATCCGGTTTTTCGGAGCCTTACTTTTTTGACACTATTTTCCAGCCATTTGTGACAGGTTTGTTGGATCGAAAACGCAGATAATTGGTAAATGTTGACGTAAAACTTGAATTAGATTGGTGAAGAATTTGCCTGGGATTCAGTGTATACCTACCGTGTACTTTGAAAATCCGTCCCTTCATGTGTAGGAATGCAAACAAAAACTATTTCTCCAGAAAATACTCAAACGGTTGTGGATATTTTTCATCTGAAAAACAAAGGTCTAAACATTTTGTATCGAGAAGATATTGGTATTAAAACTGGGTGTTTGCAAACAAATTCTGCAATGGCACAACTATCTTATCTTTCAGGGACCGCATCAGCGTCTTCATATACCCGCTGAAGTCTGAAACTAGTTGTCTGCCATTTCTCTGTATCTTCACTCAGTGCAGCTTGCTTCAAGCAGGCAATTCAACGTTGTAGTAGGGATGTAACCTTTCCACTGAGTACCAGAGTTCTGGAAAACCCCAATTTAATAAGAGCTGTTGGGCACAGATGGACAGCTACTTAAATGCAACATCACACCGTTCAACCACATACAAGTTTTCGTAAGAAAACAGTGAAATTGAATTAGTTCATCAAAGTGAATATCTTTGCTTGGGGACTGTACAGAATGCATTGTAGTATTGCTACTGCTCAAATTTAATTTCTTGCGTTTGCAAGGCTGGTACTACCAGCCAATCCGTCCATCATGCAAGCGGGCAACCTTTCATGTTGCCGTGTGTGAGTGTGTGTGGTCGTTTGGCTCTCAAAGACATCGCAGTCACGTGAACTACGAACGACCTTGTCAACCGCGCCGCGATCGATCGTCGACCTAACCAGCCGAAATAGCGGACGAGCGAGCGAGCGAGCATAATGGCCGCAGCAACGCCGCCGGCATGGTTCAACTTCCAGGCCCCCACCGCTCCAGTGAAAGAGCCGAGCGGTACGTACGTGCGTGCGTGCTGGCGCGTGACGAGGGACACTGGGGGCAATCCTCAATGCCGCTCGGTCCCGTACGTGCGCTCGCGCGCGGAGCGCAAGACCTTCTCCCGTGTCCCCCCAGCGAAAACATGAACGAGCTAGTCCCGGGCGCCGCTTGTCGCTAATGCGTTCGTCCGCACTCCCTAAACCAGATCCTTCCGAGCGGTCCCGGATAGACGACATCGCCCAGCAAGTCGCAGCCAACGACCCCCACTTTTTGTACGCCCTGATGAACCGCGAGAGCAAGCGGGCGGACTCGGACTGCCGCTTTCTGTGGTCCGACCACGCGTCGTACCCTTACTTTTCGTTCCGTGTTTGGGCTGCAAGAAACAAAGGTCTCCCAACAGTAGTATTTCCCACAAAATCCATCGCCGTCACAACCGTTTGCTCACGTTACGCCCCCTCTTCTCTGCTCTGCTACTGGCAGCAATCGCGCCACAAGTAGAAGCTAAGTTTCTGGTGAAGGCTTTGGCTGGAATTGCAACGGCGGAGCTCAAAGCAGCCGGCATCTCCATGGCGGATATCAACGTTTTCGTGGACCAGCTCACGGATCTGTTGGCGGACTGCTCGCAATCTAACATCCACGTGAGGTGTTAATCTCGTTTTGATCGTTTCTGGCTCACCGTTCTACCTTGCCCCTCCGACTGTCTTTTTGCGCAGGCCGCACGGTCATGGGTTCTAGACGCTGCTGGAAGCGAAGGGATGATGGAGAGAATTGCGGGTGTCCTTGCCAAAATTTCACTGGCAGAACAAGGGTTCACGGAGCGGCTCCACATCTTGTATCTGCTGAACGACGTTATGTACAATGGGTGAGTTCACTTTGGAAATGAACTGACGGCCGCTCAGACTGACAGAGTGGCCAGGAACAAGAAAGGAATGAAGTGGATAGTTCCCGGCTGTCTGTCCTCCGCGACAAAAGTGCTGTGCGCCCCAGCCCTCGTTTCCGGCTCGGATTCCACGAAGCATGAAAAAGTGGCCAAGGTAACTTTGTCAATATCAGCGTATGGAACGGCGATTAATGAGTTGCGTAACATTCCCGACTTTAGATCCTCAGCATTTGGGAAAAAAAGGGGTTTTTCGATGCATCCGCGTTCGCTGCGATGAAGGCGACATTTCAAAACCCGGAGACCGCGTTTTATCCCCATCCACCCGCCTCGTCTGCATCCGCCAGCTCGATTCCACCATCTCTCCCACCTGCCCCTAGTTCAACACCAATGTTCCGCCCACCGGTCTCTGCCAAACCGTTTCCGCCTCCAGGAGTTGTTGTCGTGCCTCCTCCTATGCGCGTACCTCCGCCAATCCTTGTTCCTCCGCCGCCAACCTTTGCTCACTTTGCCCGCCCATTGGAAGATTCCGGGATGGGCCTCGTTCGCCCCGTCCCTCCCCCGGTGCTTGGATTGCCTTCGATGCTGCCGGCCAAGCCAATAGGTTTGATGCCCCAACCGTCCCAGGCGGCTCCTTTGCCCCCGCGCCCCATGATGGTCCCTATGCCAATGCAGACAACGCCATTCCAGCAGCACCAGGCGGTGATGCAATCACTGCCGCCTCGACAGCTGAAGTATTACGAAATGCCGGCAGGGGTAATGGTGGATAAAATACCGGTCAGTATTTGTCTTTCGGGAAGCGAGTACCTCTGACGCTTTTTTGTTTCACAACGCAACAACTTTTACGGCCTCTCTCAGCGGGGCTCTGAGTATTATGCTCCACTTCGCACGGCGGATCTCCAGATGCCAGGTCATCGCCCAGCGCCCACGCCTGCGCTCATCGCGGCTGTAGAAGAGTTTTATCGTGGCCTACCCCTCCAGCAGGCTGCGAGCCAGGCGCGACGGGCGACCGGCGCCGACAGCGCAGGCCTGGCAAACTTTCACGACGAAGAAGCCGCAGAGGGCGGTGTGGCAGCAGCAGCTGCAGCAGCGTCCAGGGGCTCGACGAGCACTCCTCCGGCGACTGTCCCCGACGTCGACACGGGCGGCGGAAGCGGCGGCAGCGGCGGCGCCCATGCCGTGTCCTTTGAGCGCGACGGCTGGGAGGTCGGGTACCTTGACGCGTTCCTCAAGACCCGCGCCGCGGAGCGGGTCATGCGGAAATCCGGCGGCGGCGGTGGAGGCGGCGGCGGCCCTACGTCGGTGTTTGGTCGCAGCGGGGGTACTGGAGGAGGAGGAGGAGGAGGCGGGACCTCGCTCCGCTCGTCGCGGCGAAGCGGCTCCCGCAGCCGCAGCCGCAGCCGAAGTCGCAGCCGAAGCCGCAGCAGCCGCAGCCCCAGCCGCAGCCGCAGTCGGCGCGGCGGCAGCGACCGTCGAAGCCGCCGCGGCCGCCGCGGCCGCCGGTCGTCCGCGTCCGCGTCCGCGTCCGAGTCGCCGTCGTCGTCGCCGTCGTCGCGGCGGTCGTCGTCGTCGCGGGAGTCGTCGCGGTCGCAGTCCCGGTCGTGGTCGGCGCGCCGCCGCTCCCGCTCCGCGTCCGCGTCGCGCTCGCGCAGCCGGTCGCGGTCGGCGTCGGCGGCGTCGGAGTCGTCAAGGGACGACCGCCGCGTCCGCAAGCGCCCTCGCGCCGGTGCCGCCGCATCCGGTGGAGCCTCCACGGCGGCGCCGTCGACGTCGGCGTCGTCGTCGTCGTCGGCGGGCCGCCTCTGGCGGAGGTCGAGATCCAGGTCCCGGTCCCGGTCGCGGTCCCGGTCGCGGTCGCGGTCGCGGTCGCGGTCTCGTTCGCGGTCCCGCAACCGCCGGCGGTCGTCACCGCGTGCGGCACCGGGTGGCGGCGGCGGCGGTGCAGGAGGCTGGGGTGCAGGCGGCCGGATGGGTGGCGGTGGCGGCGCGGGCGGCCGCGGCGGGCTTGGCGGTGCGGGCGGCGGGTTCGGAATAGGCGCGGGGGGCTTTGCTCAGAGATCCGGTAAGTCGGCTATTGTTGTTGATTCGCTTGTCTCTTTGAAGAACACACACACACACACACACACACACACTCTCTCTCTCTCTCTGCATTACTCTCTCAATCTTTGCTTTCTGTCACTCAACATTTTCTCGTGACTGACGATACCCCGTATCACACACTCTCCATTCTTTCTACGCTTAGGCGGCGGCGCGCCACCGGGAATGCTATCGGGTGGCCGCATGGGTTCTGGCGGCGTGTCGGGCAGCGCAGGCATGGGTATGGGAATGGGAATGGGGATGGGAATGGGCATGGGGGCGGGCATGGGTATGGGCATGGGGATGGGGATGGGTATGGGAATGGGAGGCGGCGGCGGCAGCAGCGGCGGCGGGGGCGGTGGCACGAACGACGAGGACATGTACTCGGCGTTCCGGTCGGCCAAGAGCTACAACTTTAACCGGGACCCGACGGGCGGGCGGCGCGGCGAGCCGTCCGCGTGTTTCCGCTGCGGCAAGGTACGTTTAAAAACAGGCTCTTTTTTTTCTTCTTTTGAAAGAAGGCCCTGAATCGGCTCGACCCCTTCGTTAAACCTTGCAACAAAAAAAAAAAAAAAACGCGAACGAAATGAAACGAAAAACGAAACGAACGAACGAACGAACGAATGAACAAACGAAACGATTGGCTGGTTGGTTGGTTGGTTTGTTGGGTGGTTGACTAGCCCGGGCACATTGCGCGCGACTGTGACGCCATCATGGAGCCGATGGGACGGCGTCGGTGAGAGAGCGCGCGGCAGATGAGCGAGGCCGGTGGGAGGTAAAGAACGGCGTAGTGAACCCCACCTGTCTTGCTGTGAGTGAGAACCTGTGCAGCAGTGGGGATGGGATGACGGCAGCGGGGAAAAAAAAAAAAAGAAAAGAAGGAAAGAAAGAAGAAAAAAAATTATTTTCTTGTTTCGAACGGAAAGTGGTTTCCGTCGGGGCTTTTCTGTCTCTCTTTGACTTTGACTTTCTTGGACATCTCTCCCAATTCTTTGAGCAAGCAATCCAAATTTCTTTCCAAGCGCTTTGGCGGCGCAGTCACACACGCAACAATGAGTGTGTGTGAGACAGACAGATGGAAAGAGCGAGAAAGGGAGCGAGAGAGAGAGAGAGAGACAGAGAAAGCGAGAGAGACAGAGAGACAGACCGACGAAGAAATGAAAGACACACACAGAGAGAGAGCGAAGACAGCCACACAGAAAGAAAGAACAGCCTGCAAACGCCCACGTCAACCACCGCGTATGCCGCCGCCACCAACGACAACGACGACGGCAGCGTCGACTTTGTCGTCGTCGTCGTCATCATCGTCGACGCAGCAGCAGCCTCGTCGTCTCGCACTCGCACCTTACACCCTTGTCGACTACGAACAGCTGGAGCACGACGCACCCGCCCTCAAGTTCCTCGCCGACACCGACCCCGACGGCAGCTGGCACTGCTTCTCGCCCCCCGACGACTACATCGTCCAGTTCGCCCGCCCCGTCGCCGTGTCGCGCGTCGCCCTGCTTCCCGTTAACACGGGCCACTCGCCGCGCGCCGTGCGCCTCTACTGCGACGAGTCCCTGCCCGTCGACGCCGCCGTCGCCGATACAAATGCATGCCGCTGGCGCCTCGCCGCCGTCCTCTCGTGCCCGGACAAGAACCGCAACCGCATGTTCAACCCGCCCAACGGCGATCCCGAGGAAGGCACAACGTCCTTTGACGCTTACCTTTGGGGGGACGACGCCGTCGACGACGAAGCCCGCCCCGACGTGTGGCCGTTGAAGAACCGCGTGCTTGCGTACCCTCCCTCCTACGACGACGAGGGCGACGGCGCCAACAAGGACGCCACCGGGGGAGGCGGCAGCAACGCTACCGCTGCTACTGCCCGCAAGTTGAAGCTCGCGCCGGTGTTCAACCTAATGACAAGCCGCCGCTGGCGCCTCGAGTTCCTCGATCTCGAGGGAGAGGACGAGTCGCTCGAATGGGTTGGAATCAACGACATTAGCTTCTACGGCCTCGACAACCCCGCCCCCGCCCCGCGCAACGTCCTCGCCTCCCGCGTCCCAGCACCCACCGCGTCCGCAAACACCGGTGCAACCGTCTCCTGGGAGTACGCCGACGCCGACCTGGCCGCCCACAGCGTCTCGGGCTTTCGCGTGCTCCTCCACAACGGCGGCCCGTCGCTGTGCCCGCAGTACCACGTCGACTTTACCACGGCGGAAGCCGCTGCAGGACCAGCCGCCGCTGCCATCGGCCGATACAAAGTTGAACTGCCAGAGTGCCTGCCGCCCAACCACGCCGCCGCCTTTTCCGTCGCCGCAATCCACGGCGCAGAGAGGGAAGGCGTCCCCTCGAGCCCGTCAAACGTGGTCTGCGGTCCCATCGGCGTCGAGGCGTCCGCCCTCCTCGGCACCGATCACGCCGCGTCTTCCATCGAGCTGCACGACGCCCTTGTCCGCGCACCCGTTGCCCCGTCAAAGCCGGGCTCCGCCGACGCTTCAAAGCGCCCCGCGGCGGCGGGGAAACCCGCCAAGGAAAAGAAGGCCAAAAAAGGGGCGGCCAGCGCGACCACCACCGCCGCCACGGCGGAAGCGCGCCAGCGGAAAGCGCAGGAGCAGAAGACACTGTCACAGCGCCTCTACGGCGATAAGATTGAGCTCGCGCTGTCGTGGGAGGACGTTGGCCGCCAGCGCGAGGCCGACATTGTCGCCGTCCTCTGCGGCACCGACGGTTTCGCCGCCGCCCAGCGCGTCTTTGACTACAGCACCGCAAAGGTGTTTCTGTCGTCCACGTTTGCAGACACCCAGGTCGAGCGCAACTACATCATGGACCACGGCGTGCCGGTCCTGCGAGACGTTTGCCGGAGCCTCGGCTTGTCCTTCCAGCTGGAGGACCTCAGGTGGGGAATTTCCGACGAAATGACGGACAACCACATGACGGAGGATATCTGCATCAACCTGGTGAAAGAATGCCGCAAGACGTCTATCGCGACTTCGTTTGTGCTCTTTTCCGGGTATGAGTGTTTGTTACTTGATGAATGGCGAGAGAGTCCTTTTCCACCTCAACTTTGTCTTTCGCTTAATACTGTCCTATCCAACATTCCGTGACCAGAGAGCGGTACGGGTGGCGGAACCTTCCACGCGTGATCGAAGCCTCCAAACTGGAAACGGTCTTGGCCAAGGTAACGGACGCGAAGGCTGCCGAAACCATTCGCGCCTGGTACCGCAAGGACACGAACGCCGTTCCCGCGCGGTACCAGCTGCAAAACGTTTCCTCCCGAGCGCTCAACCTGCCCTTCTTTGACGATTGGCGCAATCCGACCCAGCCGGGCGCGCAAACCATCATGCAAACCGCCATCTGGAAAGCCCTCCGCGACGACCCGACCCTGGACCGCACGCCCTGGTTCGTCAGCATCACCGAGCGCGAGGTCGTCAACGGCATCCTGACCCAGTCCAGCGCCACCGAGCTCCAGTGCCTCGGCATCCGCCGCGAGTTTGACAAACGCACCCTGCCGAAAGAGCTCCCCGAAGGCTTCTTTGCAAAGGGCGAAGACGCCGCGATGCAGACCGATCTGTGGCGGAGGGTCAAGCAGCACCTCCCCCCAAACTGCGTCGTCGAGTACTCCCCCGCTTGGGTGCCATCGCCGGCGCCGCCGGCCCCGGCATCGCCGGCGGACCCCGCCGCGCAAGCGGCCGCCGCCGCCGCAGACGCCGCCCGCGAAGCGTACCTCCGCGATATGTGCTACTTCTTTGTCCTGCAGGTCGGCGAGCGGATCCGCCTGGCGGCGCAGCACCGCAGGCTGCTGACCGCAGTCGAGAGGGAGGCGCTGGCGCACGCGCAGTTTGCGGCTGGGCGGAGCGAGACGTGTTTTGGGAGGGTCGAGCTGAAGGACAAGTTCTTTGCCGCGGTTCTGGCTGCTCATGACGAGCAGGAGAAGGAGGAAGAGGTGGAGGAGGAGGAGAAGGAGAAGGAGAAGGAGAAGGAGGAGCCGGTTTCGGTGGAAGTGGTTGGCGGTACGAGCACCGGAACAGTGGCGGTGGAAGCAAAAGCAGCCGGTGAGGGTAAAAAATCTGAGGTGCAGACAATGAAGGAAGAGGGCGGAGCAGACGGAGAGGGCGGGCAGAAGGATGATGAGAAGGAGGGAGAGGAAGAGGGAGAGGAAGAGGGAGAGGAAGAGGGAGAGGAAGAGGAAGATGAGGAGGAAGACGAAGAAGAAGAAGACGAGGAAGAGGAGGAAGAAGAGGACGAAGAGACGCGGCAAAAAAGGATTGCTGCCGCGATGCGACGATTTGTCGTCCTGTACGGTTCTTCGGGGTCCGGAAAGACGTCGATGATGAGCTTTGCAGCGGTCCAACTGAGCAAAGTTCTTGCCGAACGGCGAGATAAAAAGTCAGGAGAGGACGAGCAAGGTTGGGTTTCCGCCACTGCGTGTCATTTATTTCGTTTCATCATCTTCGAAGCTGACCCCATCCGCTCTCCCGAATTCCGCGCTGAATCGATGCAACTTGCCAATGCCATTTTCTTTGCAAACCAGAACTCGGCCCTGTCGTTATCATCCGCATGTGTGGGACTACGGCAGACTCGTCGAGCGCAAGATCGCTGATGACAAGCATCGCGGCGCAGATCCGGACCGTTAAGTCGGAGCCAGATCCCGGTGTCGCGTTCAGTTTTGCGGACGTCGTGGAGCAGTTCCACGATGCGTTGGCCCTCGCGACCAAAGAGTCTCCGATTCACCTGTTCATTGACAGCTTGGTGAGTTGAACGTTTCCCTCCGTTTTTCTTTCCCTTCAAAGCTCGCTTCCATCGACCGCATTCATGGCGTAGAGAAGAACTCCTCCTGACACTTTGTTCCCCACCGGACTATTGCAACGACAAAATAAAATTAGGACCAACTGACCGACGAGAATCTTGGCCGGAGCCAAATCTGGAAGTGGCTCCCTCGCCCGCAAGACCTCCCCGCGCACGCCCACATCACCCTGTCTGTCCTCGAAGACTCTGACCGCTACCAATACGGCATCCTCCCCAGCCTCCAGCTGGTCCTCCAAACCGCCGCGTTCGTCCACGTCCCGCTGATGGCCGCCGACGAGTCCATGACCATCCTGCTGCAGTCCCTCACCGCCGCTGGCCGCACCATCACCCCGCGCCAAAAGCAAGCCGTCGAGCGCGCCATCCCGCAAAACTCTGCCGAGAACGCCGTCTCGGCGCTCCACGTCCGCCTGCTGTTCGACGTCATTTCAAAGTGGAGCTCCTTTGACGACGACGACGACGCTCTCGAGCTCCCCCGCTCCGTCGAATCGCTCGTCCAGGCGGCCCTGTTGGCGGTTCAGAAGCAGTCGTGCGGCCCGTTTATCCGGTTGATCATGCAGCTCATGCTCGTCTCGCGCGATGGGGTGTCGCAGCAAAATTTGGCGGATATTGTTTCGACGAGGGATGATATTCTGGGAGAACAGGTTCGGCGTTGGTCTGCTGCGGGGTGCTCTTTTATCTCTCTCTCTCTCTCTCTCTCTCTCTCTCTCTCTCTCTCTCTCTCTCTCTCTCTCTCTCGTCTCTCTCTCTCTCTCTCTCTCTCTCTCTCTCTCTCTCTCTCTCTCTCTCTCTCTCTCTCTCTCTCTCTCTCTCTCTCTCTCTCTCGTGTGTCTCGCTGTCTATGATGATTCTGTGGCTGCTCACTTCGTTCTGTCTCCCTTGTGCGGCCTCTGTTATTCTAGGGCAAAGCGGACTGTATTTTCCAGTACAACACGCCGCCGATACGATACGTTCCGCCGCTTGTCTTTGCAAACTGGCGTCGGCTCATCAGGGACTTTGTTGTCGAACGAGGAGTCAACGGAGTCACCGTTCTTGGCTTTTTCCATCGCCAGGTCCGTACACTCATCTAGAAGGATGCAGTTGGTTTGCTCATTTTTTGATTTTTTTAATTTTTTCAGTTCAAAGAAGTGGCTGAGAGATTGTACCTCGAGTCCAAGCGGGAAAGAGAGGAGGCTCTCTCACTCACATACCTCTACTTTAGCGGCCAGCTCGCTGAGGACTTTTCAGAACGCAACATTGCACCCCACCCGCTCTTTTTTGCAGCCACGGAGAACAACGCATCGGGTCTGCCCAACATGCAGCGGTTGCGCGAAGTCGTGCACGCTTTGATCGAGCTCGACGACCCGCTGAAAGCGGCGGAGGAAATTTGCTCGCTGGAGTACGTCAAAGCCAAAGCGACCGTCAGCCCGTCGTTTGCCAGCGACCTCCTCAATGAACTCACTGCAGTCGAGCAGATGCTCCTTGACGACATCCCCCTCACGTCGGAACCGTCGGCAATCGAAGAGCTGTCTGCGGCCAGAAAGCGCGTTCGCCAGTTTTACATTTTTGCCTTTGGCAACTACCAGGCCATTGTAACGGACCCCTCCCTTTGCACGGGCCTGGCCTGGAACTACCCCACCGATCACCCCGTGCACCTTTCTGCCCTCGAGCTCCACAAAACGCCTGCCGAAGCGGCCGCAATTTTGCTCGAGGTTGCCCACTCGCACAACCCCACCGCGTCCAATTCGTCGCAAGGCACCATCAGCTTTGACTCATCGCTGAAGCGCGAAAACATTGACAAGTATCGCCTAGTGGACATCAACTCCCCGTCAGACTCGTCCATCTTTGCCGTCGCCCAGCGCAGCGTGATTACCATCTACGACCGCCTGACCCTGCGCGAGCGCTTCTCAAAGCCGATTGACCCGCCCGAGTTCTGGACTGCTGTCGGCATTTCGGCCGACACCACCCGTTTCGCAGCGGCGTCGTCAGATGGTCAGCTTGCTGTCTGCCTCTGCTCGGACGGCGTCGAAGTCGCATCCACGTCCTCCGCAGAAAACCGACGCCCTGCCCGCGCACGTCGGCTGGATCACCAGCATCGAGTGGGCGCCTTCCCCGGGCGACAACCGCCTCGCGTCGGCGGGGACAGACCACGTCGCCCGCGTCTGGTACTACGACGAGCCTGCGCACGCTTTGGAGCTCCTCGTCACGTTGTACGGCCACCTCGCGCGCGTCACCGCGGTCCGCTTTTCCCCCAGCGGAGACCGCCTCGCCACCTCGTCCCTCGACGGCCGCGCCGGCGTCTGGAGCGCCGTAACGGGCGCGCTGCTGCAGGTCTTTGACGTCTCTGACGGCGCCGGGTTCCTCGCCGGCGCAACCTGCGTCCAGTGGTGCCCGCCGCTCGCCGCGGCCGCGGCCGCCGGAACCTCGTCGCCTCTGGGCGAAGAGCTGGCCGTCTCGTACGACCGAAATTGCGCGGCGTTCTGGCCGGTCGCGCCCGGCACCAACCGCCGCGCGGTCGGCGTCACCAAGCCGCGCCTGGTCTTGCGAAACGCCGGGTTCGCAGAGGTCAACCACTGCTCCGTGTCTCCCGACGGATCGGAAATCGTCGCCGTCGGCGGCGACCGCTGCGCCCGCATCTTTGACCGCCGCTCCGGCTCGCTTGTGTCGATCCTCTTGGACCACAACAAGCCTATTTCGAAATGCGACTGGGACGGTGATATTATTGTGAGACTCCGAGTGTACACTCTTCTTTTCTTTTCTTTTTTTTTTGGCAAAAAAAGCGTGGATCCCATTAACTTGTGGCAAAACTTTTGTTCCTCCTCGTTTGACAGCTCACGCTCGCAAACGACGGACGCCTGAACATTTGGAACCGCGCTGATCTGTACAACTTGAACAGCGAGCAAAGGGCCACGGCCGACAAGCCCCCGGCGTCGATCCTGACCATTGTGTGGGACGCCGACCCATCCGTTCCACAGCTCTCGGTCCTCGACAACGGCGGCTCGTACAAAAAGTATTCGCTGGAAGACGGGTCGCCCGCGCTCGTGGAGGTCGAGAGTATGAATGTGCACACCAAAACGTCAGTCAACGGCGTCAACTTTGCGGCTCCCGACGGTGTGTTTCGAATCTCCTTTTTCCCCCCCATTCTTTCCGCCCCACCTGGTGCAGACAGTGCGTTGTTGTTTGCGTGCAGCGGGAAGTTGACGGAAGAAGTGTATTCTGCCCGCGCAGGCAGCTCTTGCAAACAACTGACGCGGGGCTCCAACAAATCTTTTGGCTGCGTAAAAAAAAAAAAAAAAAAAAAAAAAAAAAAAAAAAAAAAAACCGGAAAACCCCCCCAAAAAAAAAACAAAAAAAAACAGGCGAACGGTGGCTTATCGTAGCTTACGGAGAGGATGTTATCCATCGAACTACCAAGGAGGCGACTTACATTGGACTGAGTCGCGGGTCCTCAAAATGCGCAGCGTGGACAACGCTGACCGACCACGAGGTGGCGGCGAACCGCACTGCGGTGGGCTTGCACTCGTACGAGGACGCAGTCCAGATTGTCGATACCAGCGAAGGTTTGTGTTTTTTTTGGTCTTTGGTCATCTCATTTGTGAACGCGGGGGTTTGCTGACGCAGCCATTTTCTAAACCACTCATCGCATTCCAGAGGTTCTCAAAGCAACCCTCAACGTACAAATGTGGGTCGAATGGCTCTGCTTCTTTGCAAACAACACGCGCCTCCTCGTCGTCGGCCACGGCCCCGCGTCCGTGTGGGACGTGGCCGCGCTCACCACCGAGAGCGAGCCGACCGACCTCTCGGACCCGATCCTCGCGCTCGACGGCGCACGCGGCTTCCGCTGCGATGTTGCCGAAGACGGCCGCCGCGCCGTCGTGCTCAAGTGCGGCGGCACCAACTACTACTACGACGTCCTCGGCGCGTGGGCCCTCGACCTCGTCGACGGAAAAGAGCTGTTTGAGATCGTCGACCGCGTCGCGGAGGGCAGGCCCGAGGGCGACGCCTTGCTGACGGGGGCGAGGGGCTCGGTCAAGCAGTGCAAAATTTCGCGGGGTGGGTTGCACGAAGTGTCCCCCAGCTCGTCCCAGCTTGTTGTGCCTTTATCTTACTAGCTTCCCTCCTCTCGTCCAACTTTCCTGAAACATTCTTCCAGACGGTCGCTACGCCTTCATCGTCCACAGCGGGTCGAACCCGCGCGGCCGCCCCGTCGTCTGCGTGCACGACCTCGACCGCCGCGGCGCCCAGGTCGCCGTCTTTGCGTCGCCGTTCAAGACGGAGCTGGAGGTCATCTCCCTCCGTCCGCTGGATGCAGCGGCAGCGGCGGCCGACGCCGAGGACTTCGGCAGGATCCCGGACTTTGCGGTCGGCGACGAGGAAGGCAGGGTGTTTGTCGTGAGGAGCGCGTCTTGATTGATTGTGAAACGAGGAACTGGGAGAGACTACCTCCTGGCACAATATGACTTTTTTCCCCTATTTTTTCTTCTCCTCTGGTTCTTGGGGCTGTCGCTATACGCGACTATCAGTACCGGGTTCCCCACCTACCTTGACAAACATCGCAACCGCAACAACAATTATTTTTTCCCCGATGTCAGGGACCCGCAAAGCGCAGCACTGTATCTGCGCGAGTCTGTGCTGACTGAAAGAGGGCGCAGTCAAGAAACGTCCTCTTGAGTTTCTGATGTCCTCCGCGAGCCCATCCGCCGCCGCCGCTACCGCTGCCGCCACCCACGACGGCCCCGCTCCCGCGTCGACGGCGGCCTCACCCCCGGCCTTGAGCCTCCCCACCCACATCCTCGCCACCATCTGCGCCTTTCTGCCGCCGCCGGAGCGCTTCCGCCTCGCTACCCTCTTCCGCCTTCCGTCGCAACAGACCGGCGCCATCAGCGAAGAGAACCCCGGCTGGTGCCTGTACCTCATCGCGGGCAACCGCGACGTAGCGCTCCTAGACTGGCTGTTCCAGAGCCACCGCGCGCGCGGCGTCGAGCGCCAGTACCTCCACAGCGACGCCGCCGTCGCGCACTGCCGCGCCGGCCGCATCGACCTGCTGCGCTGGTGGGCGCGCAACGCCCCGCGCCTCGTCGACGACCACACCCAGACCCTGCTCGCCGCCGCCAGCTGGGTCGGCCACGTCCACGTCCTCGACTGGTGGGCGACCCAGGCGCCCGCCCTGCGCCTCGACCCCGACGACTCGGCCGTCGACTACGCCAGCGAGGCCGGCCACGTCGCCGTGCTGCAGTGGTGGAAGGACGCCGCCGCCGTCGTTCCGATGCGGTACTCGGTCAAGGCCGTCGACGGCGCGTCCGCGCGCGGAAGCACGGCCGCGCTGCAGTGGTGGAAGGACAGCGGGCTGCCGCTCAAGTACTCGCACGCCGCGCTGGACGGCGCTACGACCAACGGGCACATCGCCGTGTTGGACTGGTGGCGCGGATCCGGGTTGAGCTTGCTGATCTCGGGCAATATCGTGAGCTTGGCGGACGGCTGCAGCGACCCGGAGGTGGTGCACTGGTGGATGGACAGCGGGCTGGTGAAAGAGGAGGAGGAGGACGGTGGCGATGAAGGAGGAGGAGGAGGAGGAGGAGGAGGAGGAGTCGAGGATCAATAGCCGGCGATTTGAGCTAACAGGGGCTTGCCTGAGTGGGACGGCGGCCGGGTAGAACAAGAAACATTCTTTCGCGGTGCATCTACCTGGAATCGCTCTTGCCGTGTTAAAAACTATTACCGTAACTCCGCCACCTTGCCCAGCAATGCACACGCTCGTCACGCTGGCCCGCATCGCTGTGACGGTCGTGTACGGCGGCGCCGCCCTCCCTTGCTTCTGGCTCGTCAACTACGGCATCATGCTCGCAGGCGGGGAAGGGCTCCCCTACAGGCGAGACTTCTGGACCCACGTCTTCTTGTCGTACCCAAACTGCAGCTTCCAACTCGCAGCACTCTCGCTTCCCGCCGCCGCCATCGGTGTATGGGCCGTCCCCGACCCGCCGCCCGTCGCCCCGCTTGTCGCCGTCGCCCTTGGGCCCCCGGCCGCCTGGGCTGCCGCCGTCGGCCTGCACGCTGTCGTGGAGTTTGTCGACCTGCGGTTCTTTGCCAAGCGCCGCCTCGAGGCCGCCGCAGCCGCGCGAGCCCGGGAAGCCACCGGACTGCTGGAACAAGAAAGGGGCAGGCGTGCCAACGGCGACGGCGCAGGCTACGGCGCCGCAGATGAAGTCGACTGAGCCTGGGCGTTGCTCTTGACCTTCTCTTCTCTTTTAGTCCTGGGGACTCGTTTTCCTCCTCTGCGTGCGTTTCCCCACCCTCTCGTTGTTCAAGTTTGGGGGTCGTGCAGTGCGTTCGGTTATCCTTCAGTATGAAGCAGGTGTATTATCACAATTCAATCCTGGAACGTCAAAAACCAGTTCGTTCACTCATCGTCCTCGCCGCCACCGGCGCCGGCAATCTCGGCGGCAAACACCTTGCAGAACACCTCGTACTGCTCCTTGCCCTTGACCGCAAACACCGCCCTCCGCAGCCACCCACGGCAGCCCCGACCGCCGCCGCCGCCGCCCACCAGCACCGCGCGGAACGCGCGCGCCACCGCCTCCGCGTCGCCGCCAAACGCGCCGCACCCCCACGCGCCGAGCACAACCTCGTCGTGCCCGCGCGCCCTCGCGACGCGCAGCACGCCGTCGACCTTGGCCGCGACGTACGCGGCGTCCGCCCCGTTCGCCCGCAGCGCGGCCGCCACCGCGCTGCACCAAAACACGCCGCCTGTCGTCGCCGTCGTCGCCGTCGTCCCCGCTGACGGCTGCAGCTGCACCACGGCAACGTCCGGCACGTACACGGCGCCAAACGCCGGTATCGGGTACGACCCGGCGGCGGCGGCGGCGTGCTCAAGCGCCAGCCCGAGCGTCGATCGCCCGCACAGCGACTCCTCCTGCGTGCCCTGCTGCCCGCCGCGCCACCCGCCGCCGGGCGTCGTGTCCGACGCAAAGTCGAGCACCAGCGGCGACGACGGCGACGACGCGCGATGCGAGGTCGCCGCTGCGGAACGTGTAGGGCGGTGGCGCGGCGCGCGCGACGGCGTGGAGGCCGCGGTGGATGCGGCGGCGGCGGCGGCGGCGCTTCGCTCGATCAGCTGCGCGGCGGCGGCGAACGCATCGGCGCGCACGACGCGGATGGTCATGGGGCCATTGTCGTCGTCGTCGTCATGGTCGTCGTCGGCGGTCGTGGTGGTGGCGGGGGCAAGGGTGCGGGTGTCGCGGATCAGCTCTGCGCAGCGCAGGGCGTCGGCGAGGCGGCGGCGGTCGGCGGCGGGGACTTGGGCCTGCAGCAGCTTTTCGACTGGTGCGGCGGCCTTGGCGGAGCCGTTCTTGCCGGAGATGCTGCTGCTACTATTTGCAGCTCGGCGGGGCATTACAGAGTGGGTGAGGGAGAGAGCGGGAAAGAGGGAGAGATTGGAGAGAGAGAGAGACGGAAAGATTGAGACGCAGAGTGCTGAGAGTGTCGGCACATTTATAACGAAGCGGACTGTGCCCAGGGCTGTGCCCCACAAATTTCTTTCCGTGTGGATCCGAGCGCGAAGGCCTAATAATGCTCACAGCACAGCCCTTGCGTCCGCCGCCTCCGCGCGGCCGCCCTTGACCTTGAACCGGTCCTTCAGCGCACGCAGCGCGCCGTACGCCTCCACCTCGGCCTCTTCCGCGTCGAGCCCTCCGTCGCTGCCACCGCCGCCACCGCTGCCGCTGCCGCCCCCGCCCCGCCGGGACGCCGCCGAAGCAGCCGCCACCACGCGCTCAAGCTTGCCCACCGCGATGGGGGGCACGGCAATCGCCGCCGCCGACTTTTTCGAACCTTTTGCCGCAGCCGCTCGAGCAGCGTCGTTGACGGCCTGCGCGCGCTCTAGTACGCTCCTCCACAGCGCGGGCACCCCTCGCCGTCCGTCCAGGCGCAGGAAGGGATTGTGCTGCACTTCGTCGGCGACCGTCGATGGAATCGACGCTATCCGCAGGTGCGAGTGCTCCTGGAAGGTGGGGTGGGAGACGGAGAAGAATTAGAAAATTAGTAATGGAAGCTGATGCAGGATAAACGGGTTACGAAAGCCTGACTCACTTTGACGGATTGGTACTTCATCTTCCGTGCGGGAGGGGAGAAAAGATATGGAGGAAAGTGAAGATTTGAATAATAAAACACTTGATTAGCAAGATTTGTGCAACGTGTCCACGACGTCCTCAAACAAGCTGAACCACGCGAATAAAGGTCAGACAGGTTGTGCAAGAGGCAGCATCATTAAGCAAGTTGATGCGGTAAACCCCCGCCGTGGAATGGACACGTGCGACGCTCCATTGGCATCAACGAAAAAAAAGGAGGTAGGAAAGCGTTTCAGAGCCACAGAACCGCTCAATCAACGACTCCGGCAGTCTTTGCTTGTCTCTCCCGAAAAGGTACAGCCAAGCTCGGACGACGTCGTTCGTCAACGGCGATTCTGGACACTTCTTCAGTCTTGCCTCCCCTGTCGGTGATGTGCTGATCGCCAGGAAAACCGCACGGTAATCCAAACCGCGGACAGGGATACGCGTTCTCCTTGCCTTTCCCAAAAAGGGATCAGAGGCTCCCTATGAAAGCTGTCATCATCCCTCAAACGCACACAATTTCCAACTTCCGCTCAGTGATTGCAAGCAGAGCGACGGCGCGAGTGCGCGGGCGGTCAGTGCAGAGAATCCCGAAGCGCTCTCACCCGAGGATTTACGCGATGGTGGGACCTACCTGCACAAAAATGTTGCTCGGTTCGAGCTCTCGCGCAAACAAGAGGTTGTTCAATGCGTATTCGTGGCCGGGCCACACGAACCCGTCGCCTGGAACCTCGGCCACGAGTGTGCGAACTACGCGCCGCATGTCCGCAGCTGTTCCCTCAAAGTATTTTCCTGTTGAGCATAGAAGTTGTGTTGGTCATCAAGAGACGTTCTGATTGCCATCTCACCTGCGCCGCCCACGAAAATGGCATCCCCGGTGAACAGTGAAGAAACAGGTGGGTGGATGGGCTTTGTGGCTTGCGTTGATTCTTTTGGATGAGACTTTCCCGCACTAAACTTGCTTGGCGCCGTCTCGGGCTCCACGTCACCGGCGGCCAGAGATGCCGCGGGGTCAAACAGATACATGACGCTGCCTGCTCGAGACACGTTACGTTTCAGATTGTAATGAAGAGGAAACCTTTTTCAGGAACTTTCAGACCTTTTGTGTGACATGCCGCATCTACAACTTGAAATCGCATTCGCCCCACCTATGGCCCCAACACACGAGACATAGCCCACCCGTAAGGAACATGATCTTCCGATCCTCGCCCTCCAACCCCTCCAACACACCCAACGCAGTAAAGGGACACTCACCGCCACTACAGAGCCACCGACAACCCTGCGATCCACACGGTGCCAACCCCAGTTCGTCCAGCCTCCCGCTGGAAAGTCCACCGCACTGCCGTATATTGCAATATCAGGATCAACCGACCGCCAGCGCGCCGAAGCCGGTGCCGCTGCAGTGGCGGGGCGTGCCGATGAGTTCCTCCGCGCAAGGTCGGCATCGCGCTTCAGGTCTGAGTTTCCCGAGCTGTGGTCCCAGTGGTGGTGCGTCGTAAGAATGGCGGTCAGCTTGGCGGTCGGCGAGATGGACGCAAGCACCAGAAGCGTCGCGTCGGGGTCTGTTGGGTGGGTTCGGGGTCGAGATTTGAGTAAGTGGGAAAGTATGGAAGGACTGGATGAGCGACAGAACTGAAAATTGGTACAAAAGAAACCTGCTGGATCGACCGCGGCGGCGATGTCTGCGGCAAACAGTTAAAGCGGGCAATCAGTAAACAGGACCAAAGCGAAGGAGATCTCTGGCAGCAAACCTCTTTCCGCGTCGTAGATCAAGTACGCGTAGTTGTCTGCGCTATATGGAACTGGGACAACAGCAAACGGACCCCACTGCAAGGACAGGCCGCGGAGAGGGTGTCGACGGGTTAGAGAATAGAAGGTAGAAAGAAGCAGCAACTGCTTCATGTATGACGCCCTTGTCACCTTGTAATCGTTTACGCCGAGCAGGATGCGGTGGTGTCCGACATGCGCAGGCGCCAGATCCGACCCATGGGACCGTGACTCCCCGGCTGGCTTGGTGTTCTTCTCATCAAGAGCCACCTCGACAGCTTTTGCAGCATCGATCTTGGCTGTCGACGATGGCGATGGCGGCGCCGACGGCTGCAACATGGCCCAGCGGTATATGTAGTACCCAAGGGGCGAGTTGAACACACCCATCACGACGCCGGCAAGGGTGAAGGCGCTGCCGCCGCCGCCCCCACCGCCGCCGCCGATGCGCCGCGCGGCGAGGGCGGCCGCGGCCACCAGCACCGCGGCGCCGACGGCAGCCGCGCCCAGTGGCGTCACTGTCCACGGTGGGCTGCCATCCCCTGCCGAGTGGGTTGGTGCTGGTGCGGGAGAGTTGCGTTCGAGTAGCCACCCCATGACCCACAACGTTTTTTGCTTTCGACTTCACACAAAGCTCGACATGAGACGACGCACAAAATGAAAAAACATTTTGATACTCAGAAGTTCACAGTAATTATAAAGGGGGTATATATCAGTGGTAGATAGCTCGCTTCGCATGCGAGATGCCCAGGGTTCGATCCCCTGTGCCTCCACACTGTGTTGGTTTTGGGAAGACCACATATTGGCCACAGTACTTCAAACAGATTTTTTTTTGGCACTTTTAAAATGAGTTTCAATTCCGGATGCCGGTTTGCGTCGCCGGCGTGCTCATTTTCTTCGTGGAAACGCCAGGAACACAGACGAGCTGCACTAATGGGATAACGGTGTGGAAATAGAGAAACATTCAATTCACTGCTGCCTTCGAAAGGTCTGACGTTCCAATCTTGATTGCTCAACCCAAAGTTATTCGGAGGCGATCGCTATAAAAGATCTGGAAACAATCTGACTAAAACATATGCAGCAGGTACCAATGATCATAAAGTTGGGTTAAAACTTATATTCATTTGCTTTATTCTAAATAACACCATAGTCGCTGAAGCACACGATTTGCAGTTAGTTTTTCTAAGGAAGTTTTCATGCAACAGACTCATGCTGTTGTTCTCCACGATGACAGTGGGCATATCATGTTGACCACTTCTGACACCGATGCCGCCCTGATGCCCTCGCGTCATTGCCAAGCATTTTCTTTTCTTCGGTTGCGTCCAGGTGGGCTTTTAGTTTCCGGCAAGTGTTACTACTTCATCCTCTCTCTTTCACAAGCAGTAAGGCAAAGGCAAAGGGATGGCTTTACTCTCAGCGAGGCACTCGATTGATTTTAAAGAATAGCAAGCAAACACACTTCCGCCAAATTATCACATCATAAGCTTTACGAGAATTTCCACCGTCAGCGCATCGCAAAAGCTCTTGGGGAAAGTTGCTTGCAATTCTCGCATGTCTTGATTCGAAAGTTTGGCATTGCTCCTCTCTGCAGTAAGCTTCGCAACGGCCCTCTTAACAACCTCCTTTCCACTACCCGCTCCCCAGTGAAGTAGTACTTCGAGCGCCGGCCGAATATTTACAAAGAATCCAACCGGTCTCCCGGATTTACAATTTTCGCACCGCAAAACAAGTGTCCTTCCGTAATCGGAACAGCTTGACCGCGCGTGGTTGATAAGATCGTCTGAACTTCGGTCCTACGTAAATATTCGAATAGTCCCCCAAGAAACTTGAAGTATTACCAGGAGCGGAATCCGCATTAGAAGTTCATGGAGAGCATGAGGAGACACAAGGGGATATTTAAAACGGTCATCTTCGGTGATCTTCTTAAAGTTTGACGAAAATCTTTGCGGGGAGTCACTGGATAAGCACACGGCGTCAGTAAGTCTTCAAGCCAAACCTCTCGTAGCACGTGTTCTGGATACATTGAATCTGCAGGTACTCGCTCGTTATTAGTAGACCCAGCATATCTTTGGTGATCGCGCTTTCCACAGTTGGGACCTGGATCGTCCCTTCCGCCAGCACAGACGAACCCGGAGCAGCCGATGCCGCAACGACGTAGAGGTGAGCAATGCACGCCAAGGTGTGATATTTGTCCTCGGGAACGGTAAACTCTGCGTACTGTTCAGAGTCCTCCGAAAACTTGGACGACAACATCGCTTGGAAGAAGCCTGAGGATTGGGTGAGGATGCTCTTGTGGAGAAACAGCACGTCGCACGAAGGTAAAAGGCGCAAGACGATGTCGCACGTTCGTGGATCGTTGAATCGGATCGCCTCCGAGCTCTGCGGGACCGCGGGTAGCCCGAGAAACTCGCGCAGGCCCGTGGGTGTGGGTTTTGTGTCGATGGAGGAGGAGGCCGACATGTTTTTCCTGTCACCTTTCTCTCCAAATCGCAGCGCAAACGTCTCCCACGCAGAGCGGGTGAGAGAAGGCACCGTTCGCCAACGCAACAACAGCCCGTGCGTGTGAAGTCTTGGCAATCGGGCGATTTGTCATGTGTTGTCCACAGCAGTTCCCTTTTCTTCCAGTTTCGAGGAACGGGAGTCCGTTTTTGGCACATGCGGTTTACCCAGAGGGAACGATACGACGGATCCGCTTTGGTCCGAAGGTAATGGCATGTTTGTTTGTGCTATGGGCAAAGTACGAAAACGTTCGTACATGGGGCTTTGGTCTAGGGGTATGATTCCTTCTTAGGGTGGAGGAGGTCCCGGGTTCAAGTCCCGGAAGCCCCCTTTTTACTTCATTGCTGCAGCATCACTCCCACAGTTCATTCGAATCGGCCCGCAACGTCATAAATCGACTGTGCTTCACCTTGCAGCGCTCCAACTCACGGCGCAAACGTCCGGACGTTTTTTAGAATGTCTGCCATGATCGACGGCACCTGTTCCGACGTCACGGCCTCCGTGGACATGCTTTATTTCCCAAAACAGGAAGTAGTGGTTTAGAAAAATGAGGAAAGGCAAAAGATCGATGAAGAAAGGTGGCAAAGGCGAGAGGAAATCAAGAGACTACTCACAGTACAAACAGCTTGTGCACTCCTTCCGACCTAAAAGTTAAAACGTCCGACGTTAGACGGGTCCTCGGTGACCAGGAGCGAGCCATCAAACATCAAACAAGGCCAGAAGAAAAAAAAAACCTCGCGTGAAATCTGTACTGATCCTGGCATATAGAGAATTCCGTCACACCAGGCGTCCGTAAACTTGCACTTGAGGCAAAGCGTGGGGGGGAGGGGGGGCAGAAAGAAAGATATCAGTGCGGGGACGGCCTTTAGCAACCATCAATTTTCCACCAAAACACTCGACCCACACGTCTATATTGTGACCAAGAAAAAAAAGGAGCTATAGTGTAACCGCGAAGCAGCAAAGCAGAACTATAAAAGACCTCCACTGCCGGGCCCGCGGTTCGTCCGGTGGTTGGGGAGGGAAGGGGGAGACTCACCTCGCATCGCTGAAAAACGACCAAAACGAGCTCATAATCTCCTTCTGCTGCACCTCCGGGCCCGGGCGCAGCTGCGGCAGGATGGTCGACCCCGTCTTGATGTTGTGGTACAGCAGCGCCAGCGTCTCGCGCTTGGCAAACAGACGCAGGAGGATGGGCGGTTCCTAATTTACCCGGAATGGTCAGGTCAAATCCAACTAAATCAAATAAAATAAAAAAATTAAGTGGTAACACGCTCTCTCCGCTCACCTCGACCGGGATCTCCAACCGCGACTGAATAAACGACACGCGGAACTCGTCAATCTTCTTGCGGATCGGCTCGAACGGCTTGTCAATGTATGCCATCACCACCAGCACGTAGCTCTGCAGGCGCACCAGGTACAGGTTGTGCCACGCGCCGCTCGAGTATACGGGTGAGTACCGCACGCTATACGGCCCCAGCGGCCGTGTGCGGTGGTATTGCAGGATCTTGAACGAAAGAAAGAAAAAAAAAACAAAAGGCAGGTGGGGGGTGAGGTCAATATCGGGGGAAATAAAATAAAAGGCTGCACCAGACCATTCGCGTCTCGTGCAGGTCAAAGCGCGAGTACAGCACCGACTCGCCGAGGATGAGCATCGTGCCGCTGCCGCACACGCCGTCCTGGCTTTCAAGGAAGGAGATGAGGCGGTCCAGCCGGTCGTGCACGTCCTGGTCCAGAAAGATCTTGTTGTGTAACGCGTTCAAAAAGGGGGGTTAGTGGTCAGCAAGAGCTCAAACACGTCAGGCACTGCCCGTGACAACCCCTCCCCCCCCCCCCCGTACCTGGTTCACGCCACCCACAACCGCGCTCGGGTCGTGCGCCAGCTTTGAAAAATACGTGCTAATGATATCCTGGAGTGGAAGAAACAAAAAAAGGCAAAAACAAAAAGAGCGCAGTGAGGAATTGCAAACAGACGGACGAACTGAGGTTACCTGCGCACCGCGCAAATCAAAGAAGTCTTCGTCCCAAAACTCGCACGAGCCGAACAGAAACTGGTTTTGCAAAAAAAAAAAAACAAAAAAAAAGTAAAAAAAGGGGGGCGTTGTTTGGCACGGGTTTTAAGTAAGACGGCCGCTCCCCATTTCCCAAACCTCGCACATGGACCCGACGTCCTTCAACACCGCCTGGATCGCGCCGCTGCCCGTCTGCAGGTTGCTATGCGCCACAAAGAGAAACTGCCATTTTCCGAATAGTTCGCGGTCAGTGTTTTGGCTTCCGCACCTACCACACCAAAAAAATGAACAAGCACACTGAAAGATAGGCGGGGGGGGGGGGGGGGGGGGGGGGGGGGGTTGTACCAAACCTGCCCATACTCGCGGTACACGATGCGCCCCTTTTGCGCAATCACCTCGCGCACCTCGTCGCCCAGCAGCGTCACGCAAAAGTTGGAAAGCGCCGACGAGAAGCCGAGGATGAGGCTTTTCTCACGGGTTAGAGAGGGGGTTAGCCGCTCTTGGCGTTCCGGTCGTGCTAAAACACGTCCGACCCGTTTTTTCTGTTTTCAACGGTCGAACTGGACGCGACACACACGGGGCTCGCGGCGGTCTCACCTCTGGTCCAGCGGATCGCCCGAGACTGCGTTTGCGTGCAATTGCGTGGGGGAACAGAAACCCGGCGGAGTGGTCAGTTCGCTACATATTCGTGAAAGAAACAAATCCAAGCCCTCCCACATACAGTTTTTGGCAAAGTAGATCTGCCCCGCCTTGTGTAGGACGAAAAAGTCTGGTTTTTTTTTGTGTGGCGCGCCGCGTCGCGTTGGGGGTGTGTTTGCGTGTGTTTGCGTGTGTGTGTGTGTGTGTGTGTGTGTGTGTGTGTGTGTGTGTGTGTGAGTTAGACGAGTCTGGAGGTGAGAGCAGGGGGGTGAGAGCAGTCGGAGTGGGGGGGTCACTACGATCCGGTGGAAGTGGGGGGTAGAAATCCGGAGATGTTATACGCTCCGAAGGAGGGGAGGGGGGATACCGCGGCGCCCCGGCGGCGGCGGCGTCGGTCCGTATTGGTGAATGTAGCGAGTGAGTGGTGGCTGGAGGTTGGGGGGTAGTGCTGCTCAACTGTGGACGATCGACATGCGTGCGTTGTGGGGCGGAGTTTGAATGGTTGGAATGGTTGGACGGGAAAAAAAAAGAAAAACAAGAGCTATCTCCAATCCGTCCCAGCCGGGCTGGCCCGCCGCTGTTTCATTTTTTTTTTCTCGTTTAACACTCGCGACGCCCGTCATACAGCGTTGTTGTTGGTACTTCCTGTATTTCTTATTTATTTTCTGTTTTTCATTTTTCTTGGTCCCCTCTTTGAGCCGTTCAGCGAGTGGCCCCGAACGAATCTGTTTCAGAGATAAAATAGGGGAAAGCGCGCTCGTCCCGCCTATGGTCGTTTGGCCAGTTACAATGACAAAAAAAAAAGGAGAGGAGAGGGTTCTTGAAGCGGTCCGGTTGTTGTTGTTGCTGGTTTTTTTTTCTCCCTTTATGCGTGATTCGTTTCGTTTGGGTGTTCCTAGTCTCTCTCTTACAACCCGTCAAAGGAACAAGCAAGAGGGCGATGGGGAGTGAGTGGGGGTAGACCGGAGAAGGGACCGGGGGGGTTGGGTTGGGAATAATACTTGAACTAAAGGAAGAGCGGGGGGAGAAACAGGCCGGGGGGCCAAGAAAGGAGAAATGGGAAAACTCTAGTTGACGCAACTGGAAAAAAAGGAAAATGGGGGCCCGGCAAGTGGAAACGAAGGCGACGATTGAGTTTGCGGAGGGTGGGTGGGGTTGCCGAGTGGAGGAAAAAAAGTAAAAGATTAAGAAAGAGAGGAGCGGCGTATTGCGAAACGATTGGTTGGTTGGTGGGGGGGTCATTAGTGGTAAAGCGTTGCCGCAAAGATGGTTGGGGGGAAAAGCTCCTTTCGAAACGTAGCCATCTTCTCGAAGACGATAAAAAGAGGAAAGGAACATACGACGAACGAGCGGCGAAGCGGAGGGTCAGCGTTTAAACTTTCTACTTTAATACAAGCTGGCGTCCCAACGAGCAGAGGGGGTGGGGGAACAGACCCCACTTCCCCACCGTCGGTTCATCACGCAAGCGGGTTGAACCTCACGCGACGCCCGTCTCTTCTACCCCGACCGCGTGGCCGAGAGCAACGGCGGCGGCGGTGGGTACGTGTAGCGCGTCGTTGGCGACACGGGTGACCCCCACAACGCCGCCGCCGCCGAAGATCCAACCGTCGCAGTCGCCGTTGAACTCGCCGCCGCTGCACCGAAAGGCGATCCCGGCGCGGATCCCGACGACGCTGGCGACGCCGCAGCCACCCCGCCTCCTCCGCCGTTGGCGCGAGGCGTCACAAGTCGCAGCCCACGGTCCTTGCCGCCCGCTCCCGGCCCCCAGCCGCCGGGACGCCCCGCCGCCACCGCTCCCGCCGTCGCCGCCGAACCAGTACTTCCGCGGATGCTGCCGCCGCCGCTCCCCGCGGACCCGAGCGTCTCGACCACCCGCAGCGCGCCTTCCACGTCGCGGTCCACGCGCTCCAGCAACGCCCGCACCGACGAGTACCCCGCCGCGGCCGCCACCTCCGCCGCCGCTGCCGACGTCGACTTTGCCGTCACCGCCGCCGTCTCCACCGTAGCCACGACTGGCGACGGCATCGAAAAGCTCCGAGCGCCGCCGCCGCCGCCGAAAACATCGCCGCTTGCAGCTGCATTAGAAGTGGCAGGACGGGACGCAGCGCGCAGCAGTGCCGGCGGCGGCGGAGGTGGAGGTGAGGGTGAGGGCGCCAGCAGCGCGCGCAGCTGCGAGTTGGCGGGGTGGTCGGACGGGTCATGGCGCAGGCTGCGTGGCGACGGAGACGGCGGTGGAGGGATGAGCAGCACTCGGCGGAGGTGGATCGGGTCGGTGGTCCAAAGGTTGTTGAGGCGCGTGAGGTCGGCGATCTGGAAGGACGTAGTGAGAACGTTGGTGGTAGTAGTAGGCGGTGGGTGGGCTTTTCGTCAGTTATGGTGTTGCATGGGAAGTGTTCCCCTTTGTTTCCTTCTCTCTCTTTGCGGGGGTTGGGGGGGGAGTCGCGACGAGGAAGCCGTGACGCGAGACCTTAATGCCTTCGCGCGCGACAAGGCGATCGGAATGAGCAGGGCAGGGTGGGTGGGTTTGTCAGGGTCTAACCTGACATCCATACAAGAGGCACACGCCCTCGAGGGTGTCGCTCGGCCCGACCACGTGGCGCCGCAACGCGACGGCGCCCGCGGCCGCCGCGATCCCCGTCCCGCGGTCGCTGTTCCGGCGACCCATCGCTACCATCGCGGCCGTGCCCGTGGCCCTAGGCGCCAACCGACCACTCCATTCTGCCAACGCGGGGCCAGCGGCGGCCGCAATCATCGGTGGGGGGTTTCCCTCATCAGAGTGTCGTTCGCGGGCACGCGCGGCGGCGGCCGCTAGTGATGACGGAGGCGACGGCCGACGACCGCCGCTCGCGCGGTGGTGTTCGCGGTTGTGGTGGTGGTGGTGGTAGTGGTGGCGGTGCGCGGGTTCGGTGGTAGTGCCCGCCAACGCCGCGGCGGCCACCGCGGCGATCGCGAGCGGCGGCGGTGGCTTCGTTTTGCCGGGTCGGCGGCCTGGTCCGCCGCTGAGCGGATCCCACGCCGATGCACCTGGAGCGGGCGAGATCGCTAAGGATTGTGACGCGGAGGCGGTTGGCGCAGACAGCGAGAGAAAGGACGCAGAGGGGGAGGTGGAGGGTGAGGAAGTGGAGGTGGTGGTGGTGGTGGCGGCGGAGGGGGTCGAAGCGGAAGAGGGCGACGGTGGTGAAGAGTTGGTGGCGGTCGTGGTCGTGTTGGTGGCAGCAGGAGCAGCGGTAGCAGGGGTCGCCGCGCCGTCGTTGACAACGTCACGCCGCGGGTAGTCGTCCCAGCCAGGACCGTCGTGGAGGTCCGAGGAGAAGATCGAGAAGGCAGAGGAGGAGGAGGAGGAGGAGGACGACGATAAGGACGACAAGTACGAGGGGAGTCGGTGTGGCTCGTCGCCGTCGTCGTGGTCGTCGTCCTCCGAGGAGGAAGAGAACTGCTGGGAAGAAGGCGACGGGGACAGCGGGTGTAGTGGTGGTGGCGGGGGTGGTGGTGGATGTAGTGGTTGTGGTGGTATTGGGGGTGATTGTGGTGATTGCGTGGTCTTCATCGTCGCCAGGGTCGGCGCCGGCTGGTCAAAGCCGTGGAGACGGTGGTTGTGCTGCTGCATGGGGAAAGAGAGAGAGGGAGGGAGGGAGAGAGAGAGAGACAGAGAGAGAGAGAGGGGGCGACAGAGAGACAGAGAGAGAGACAGAGAGGGCGGAGTGTGTGTCTGTCTCTCGAACAACGAACCCAGCAAAAAAAAACTCTTCCGGTTTCAGAACGACCACATATTTTTCTTTTTGGAAACCTGTTGCAAGGAAGTTTCCTTGCCTCCACTGCCCAAAAGGCTTCCCCAAGCAGGGGAGGTAGGCTACATACCACAATTATGTTTCAATTATTTACGACAAAGCTTCCTCTCCAAGTTCTGAGTTCTGGAGTCACACAAAAATGCACAGTCTCCACATCCTTTGCATTCCACTGGTAACTACTGTGCAATGATGTGTGTTGATGATTGAGACGCTCTGTCGTGAATGGTTTGTTTTTATTTTGGGGTGCTGCATATTCAGTTGCTGCTCTGCTGGGGGTTGACCAGCTGTCCATTATGGCAGGGTGCCAAAGGCACAGTTGTGAGGCAGAGGCAGAGCCTGGGAGGCATCTCTGAGTCACAATGCCTGGGAGGCAAAGAGTAGGGAGACATTCAGGTGGCCCAGCCTGGGAGATGGGAGATGATTACACCCTGTTGCATCACGCTGATGTGGCCAAATTCCATGGAGTATGTGAGCAAAGAAGTGATCATGGCTCCAGATCAATTTCTATAGAATTGCCAATGTAAAGCACAATGATGTGGTGTCCAGGCCGTGGATCGAAACCTCAGGAACCTTAGCAAGCACTCGTACAGCGCTCAAATTTCTGCAGAGGAGTACGATCGGGTCAGAGGACCTTGAATAAAGTACTTCCAATCAATGTGCACACACTCCAACAAAGTCTACCACTTCCAGACTATAACCATGTCGCCTCTGCTTTTATTGTAAGAATGCCATGGCAAGCTGCTCAATTACACCGGCAGTCGCCCTTGCGCTGAGCAAAAAGGAAAAGTCAGCCTGGCCCAAACCACTGAGGACCTCAAGCTGACACTCAGCTTGAAAACTGCAGACACTTTGCTGCCTCAAGGCCGCTATCTCCGCAGCGGGGACAGCCGTCGAAAAGCGTCACACTAAGACACACCTGAACTCACTGGTTCCGCTCACAATGTGTCATTTCTGTCACGAGGTGGTGCCCGTTGATTGTTGGGATACCCTCTGCAACTCATGATCCAGGCCCCCGTGATTTTTGAGCGTTAATTCACAGAGCAAGAAGAGAGAGACTGCCCGCTCTGCCCAACTCCCAGGTTTCGTTTCCGACTTGGGCGCTGTCCATACGCTCCAGTTGGTATTTTAGCTTCCCTATTGTAAAGGTAAGTCGCGCATATATTCCAGTTCATAATTGGACTCTTCTTGTGAAATCCTGGACGCGCGGTGTGTACTGCGCGGCGCCAGCTGGGTCCAACACTTACAGTGTTTACCTCGCCCACTTCAACAAACACGAAATAATAAATACCTTCAAGTTTCCGCAGTTCTGTATCTGATTCTCTGAACCGGGAAAAAAAATCCCCCAGCCACAGAACGACGAAGCACATTTCCATTCTGATCTAACTATTCACATACAAAATTTTCATTCCATTCTGTTCATTTTGGCAGAGTTCGTGTCTACTGCAAGTGAAATTGTGCATGTTGAATCTTTGGAGGCCTCCACGAAAAACGTGTCGCCCCCCACTGCACGAAATGCATGTGTTTTCGGTTGTGTTTGTCAGCCCCGGGGGTTTAACTCTGATGATATACCGAAACCCTGCACTGCCACCAACACTTGTTGATTCCAACAGCCGCGTAACGCGTATCAAGGAACCCATTCCCTTTTTTTCCTGGAATCTGTGGGGGGTGAACATGGCTTCAAGTCCATTAGAATACAGAAAAACGGCGTCCACCGCATGTAGTGTTTCTTTGGAACGCCCGGCGCGGGGCGAGTTGTGAGGACTGCTCCGAGTTTGAAAGGAGCTTTTGAACTGAATTATGGTAATATTTTAAGCTGCCGAGCAAAAAAAAAAGAGAGGAAACTGAACAAATCGCAACCACTCACTCACAGTGCACGGCGCACGACCCGACCCCCGCCCCCCCGCCGGACGAAAAAATTGTATGCCTCCCGACCCATCGACGCTTGCCAGACAAACCACTTCAACGCTCGATCATCGTCGCGACATGAACCCGCTCCCTTCATCCATCCGATGCGCAAAAGCGCGGTTCCTCTGGATCATGTCCGACGCGCGCAGTCCCTCCATGTCGGCGCGGCCGCGCGCGAACCCATCGCCGCCCGCACCGCCGGCTCTGCCGCCAAACAGGTCGCCGCCGCCGCGCCTCTCCGCCGCCCGCTCCCGCGCGGCCTCCTCCTCCTCCTTGCGCCGGTCCGCCTCCAGCCGCGCCTTGCGCTCCACCTCGGCGTCGCGCGCTCCCGCCGTCATCGCCGCCAGCCGCTCCTCCCGCCGCCGCGCTTCGGCCTCTGCCGCTGCCGACTGCTCGTCGCTGCCCTTTCGCTCGCTGCTGCTTGCGAGCCCGCGGACGCCGTCGCGTTGCTGCTGCTGGTGCTGGTGGCGGTTGTCGGCTTGGCGGGGCGGCGTGCGGGACCCGGACGGGGTGCGTCTGCGCCTGACGGGCCGCTGCGGGGGTGTGCGGCTTCGCGACCGATTCCGTCTCGGAGGCGTTCGCGAGCGAGACCTGCGCGCCCACCGGTCGCGGCTGCTGGGTCGCTGGCGATCCTGGTCACGCTGACGCTGCGCGTTGTCCTGGTAATCGGCATCACGGCGGCTCATTCCATGACCCTCCGTACGGCGGTGGCGCGGCTGGTCGTCGTCTTCCCGCCTGCGACCGATGTTGCGAATGTCGTCCTCCATGTCGCGGCGCCCGCCGTCACGACTGCGACCTTCATCACGATCACGACCCCCGCCGCCAGCCCTGTACGATGGATCGGATTCGGGCGAAACGAGGTAGCGGTTCCGTTCGTTGTCCAGGCTTCGGCGCCTCTTTTGTCCGCCGATCTGTCCTTCTGGGCTTCTGCTTCGCTTTCTGCTCCGATCGGCACTGCGGTTTTCGTTCCTGTCGCTGTCGCTGTCGTCGTCGCTCTGATCGTTCGCCTTTGCCTCCTTGCCTTTTGCTCGTTTCTTCTCCTCCTTCCTCCGCTTCTTTTCCTCCTTCTTCTCTCGCTTTTTCCGCTCCTTTTCCGTTTCCTTGGCTTGGACGATGGCTTTTTTGCGAAGAGGATTGTCCATGATAGCCTTTAGTGAGGCGTGCTCCCGTTGCTTGATGGCAAACAGAGGATCTTCTCGGATCTTGTTTGCAATGTCGCGGGCGCTGTTAGCGTTTGCTCCGTAAATGATGGCATCGGTGGGGTTGAATGAAGACTTGGACGACAGCTAATACATGCGATTGGACAGAAGACAGGGTCAGCGCATTTTCCCCAGACCCAGCCAAAGCCTTACCCACCACCACCCACTCTCTTTGCACTCGCTTGCTCACCCGGGCATGCACACCCACCGACACCCCCTTCTCCCCGATCACGCATAGCGCGCACACTCTCTGGGCGAGACAAGAAAAGACAAGCATCGCACCTCCTCGGCAGTGGATCCCGATTCGATCAGCTTGTCGATTCTCTTCTTTCCGAGCAGAAAGGCCTCGCGGTCCTCTGGCAGGACGGTGGAGGAAGATCCGGCGGGGGCGGCGTAGAGCCACTCGACCCTCTGGACCTTTTTCTTGATCTTGCCCGACTGCTCGTGCAGCTGCTGCAGCTCCTGTGCAGCGCGCTCCTCCTCCAGCTCCTTTTTCAGCTGCTCAATCTTTTCTGCTCCTCGGCGGCCTTGCGCTCGCGGAGGTAGACCGTCTCGATGTTCTTGAGGGTCCCCGGGTGCCATGATTTTTTCAAGTTCTACAGGGCCGGGGGAGAAGGGGGAAGAGGCCAGAAAGCGAGGGTTAGTTGGGTGTGCGGATTTACGGACTCTTTGGATGTGCCTCCTTCGGTCCATCCTCTCCACACCATACCACACACACCCTCTCTCTCTCTCTCTCTCTCTCTCTCTCTCTCTCTCTCTCTCTCTCTCTCGCTCTCTCTCTCTCTCTCCATCCGCCGTCGGGCGAGGGGGCATCGGGGGCGTCGGCGTGCAGGGGGACCCACCACGCCACGCTGCAAGCTTGGATCGGCGCTTCACTCACCAAGTCACCTCCACCCATCTTGCACAAAAAGGAATAACAAATATTAACAACAGCGACCACCAAGAATCAACGAACGCTTGATGGTTCAGAGAACCAGACTTCCTGAACCTTGAACCTTGAGCCCTGAACCCTAAACCTTGGCTTGCAAATTAATATTATCCTTTGCATGAGCGGCGGCAACGGAGACGGCGGCGTCAGCGGCGGCGTCACCGGCGGCGGCGCTCAACCCGCCCACCACCACCTCCTTCCCCTCCTGCCCCTCCACCAGCAGCAACAGCAGCAGCAGCAGCAGCAGCAGCAGTACTCTGCAAAGTCCACCACCACCAACAACGCCGGCTTCTCCCAGCGGCTTCGCTGGGTGCTTGCCGCAATCGCCGCCGCCGGCGTCGTCATGCTTGTCAGCGACTCGTTCCTGCTGCTCTTCAACCGCAGCCACCTCCTCCTCCGCCCGCCGCCGCTTCAATCGCCACAATCGCCGCCACCACCACCACCACCACCACCACTTCTGCCGCCGCCACCGCCGCCACCGTCGTCGATCAAGTCCGGTGGCGCCGACTTCGCCGGTGGTTACCCCGTGGCGGACTGGATCTGCCGCGACCTGTACTCGCTGCCGGGCTTCATCGACCCGACCGCTCGCGCCTGGCGCCCGCTGCTTCCCGACGTCATCGGCGGCGCGCCCTTGCCCGCAGTTCGACATTGCGTCCTTCCGCTCCACGGGCGCGCCGCTCCCCGCCCACATGCGCAACCGCTTCGTCGTGCTGGTCGGCGACTCGCAGGACCGCAAGACGGTCGAAACCCTGTGCCAGCCAGGAACCATCGGCGCGTCTCTCGGCGTCCTCACGATCAACGCCCGCGTCGTGTCCCCCGACCGCAACGTCTCGGGCGACCCGCGCCTCCCCGACTCGCGCGTCTGCGTCCTGCGCAGACCCAACCCGCTCGACGCGACCCGGAACGACTTTTTCGCCGTTATCAACATCTTCCACTTTGGCGTCACCCGCGACCCCAACGTCGTCATCACGAACCCCGTCAACTACTACCGCCCGGACTCGGAGCCGCACGGCACCTTGGACCGCGTCCGCCACATCCCGCACATCCTCAACGCCGCCGTCGCGGCGTTCGTCCCCGAGGCCTGCGACCCGCTCCTCGCCCCGGCCTGCCCGCTGCCGCCGCCACCGACCCACCGCGAATCGTCGGACCCGCAGACTCCTAACCCTCCGCAACAACCGCTCTCGTCGTCGACAACCCCGCCGTGGTTCCCGAAACCAGCCCTCGTCCTCGCCCACTCGGCCTTCTGGGACATCAAGCGCTGGGTCGAGGACCTGCACCTGCCCGCCCGCGCCGTCGCAGCCTCCCCGCTGCACCACGCCGCCTACGTCGCCAGACTCGACTCGGAGCTGTACGCCCCGCTCCTCGACGTGCTTTCCGCGGCGTACGGGACGACTCCAAACACACACGCGCCCTCGTCGTCGTCGGCGACGGCGGCGGCGGCGCGCGCCGCCGCCCGCGCCCGCCTCTTCTTCCGCACCAGCCCCGCCGCCAGCCCCTCCGTCTCCCTCGGCGCCATCCCGCGCGCCCTCAACGACATGGTCAACGCCGCCACGCGCCACGTCGCCGCCGCCGCCGGCTGGCACCGCCCCCGTCCGGACGACGTCGACGCCGACGTCGACGACTGGGACGCCGCCGCAAAAAAGTGCCCCCGCCGCCGCGTCCCGCGTGTCGTCGACTGGGCCGCCGTCGCCGCCGCCTCGTGCGACGCGTGCTGGGAGGACGACGGGTTCCACCAGGACCCGACCAGTTGAGTGTGGGTGGTGGTGGGGCGTGTGTATGTGTGTGTGTGTGTGTGTGTCGATGCAAAACCGCGGGCTTCTTAACTTGCCAACTTGTGCCACCCCCCCGCCGCTAAAACCCAGGCCGCGAAACCTTTATCAACATGATCGTCCACGAGCTGCGGCTCCTCCACGAAGACGAACACGACGACACCGCGTAGTTTTGGAGGACGAGGAGCCGCACCGGACGAGGTGATTCTTCCTCGCCCGAAACCCTCCACCAACAAACAAACCTTAAAAAAAAAAAAAAAAAAAAAAGAGGAGGGCTTTGTGTAGGGCTGGCCTCGGGCAGGCCCGGGGCTCACTCCACCGCCCCCCCACTATCTCCCCCAAAACGTTTTCCCGGTTTTATTTTTGGGGAGGAGGATGCTCGGATTCCTCCTCCTCCCTCTACTTGCGATAACGTATGTGCCTGACCGGACCCCCTTTTTTCTTTTTCTTTTTCTTTTCGTTTTGCTTGGCGGCGGCCCGTTTGTATGGAGGAAGGTGGGGTTTGGTGAGGGGCGTGGCTGCCTCTGCAGAAGAGAGAGAGACCAAAACAAAAAAAAAAAAAAAAAAAAAAAAAGTGTGTTTTTGCAACTTAAATGAGGGAGTTGAATGTTTTCTATATTAGACTGGCCTTTTTTTGTTCCTTTTACTCCTTCTTTCTCACTCTCTTTTGTTGTTATCATGACAAATATGCGGGTAAGTCTTTGGAACGGACAAGGCGGAGCAGAGTCGCTGGGAGGGCTTAATTTAGAAAAAAAATAAAAATTGGGAAGACGACGGGGAACAAACGAGTGCGTCGGCGTAAGCGAAGTGAGGCGGGTGAGATTGTGCGAAAAAAAAAAACAAACCAAATAGAAAATAGAAATTAAAAAAGAATTCTCAAGAGGGGTGGGCGGGGCGGCCGTCAAACGACAGGACGGATGGATCCCGCTCCCATGCGAAAACAAAAAAAAAAAAAAAAAAAAAAAAAAAAAAGCGTCCTTCCCTTCCTTCCCTTCTAGTACAATCCCTCGCCAGCAGCGCTGCCAGCCCCGTCACCGCCGTCTGCCTCGCCCGCAGCCGCCGCCGCCGCCGACGACCCAGTAAGGACGTCGCCGCCGCCGCCGATGCCGCTCAGGCTACGTAGGAGCGACAGGTCCGCGTCGGTTTCGCCGGGCGTCAGGCTGGGGCAGATTGGCGGCAGATGGAGCTGTAACCGATGTGTTGGGTTTGGGACCAGGCCAATGGAGAGGAGGATGAGATATTGGATATCTTGGAGAACTGAGGGGGGAAAAAAAAAAAAAAAGAGCAAAACACTTGTTTCGATTACTCACCGCCCGCCTGCTCCTCGTCCGGCTTCGTTTCAAGAGCAGCCGCGCCCACGCCGGCGACGGCTCTCCGGCGCAGTAGCTGCGGAAGTACCCGTCGCTGACGTCCGCGGACCGCCACGTGGCCAGGTGTGTGCGCTTTGCGGCCACCGTCGGGACTGGCTCTGTGAGGTAGGAAGGAGCTTTGGGGGAAATAGTCACATGAAACGAGAGAAAAAGTAAGTACGACAAGAACGTGGGTAAGGGGAACAAGGGGTGGCGGAAGAAAGGAAAAGGAACTCACCGGCGGCTTCGGGGTGTACCAGACGCCCCGCTTCGTGAGAGAGCCTGAAACGCTTGCTGTGCACTTCGTCAGCGAGATCTTGCCGGCTGCGCTTTCGGCCGGCCTTTGGTGCACGTTGGTGCGGTTAAGAGGATACCAAGACAGAAAGGTGGACAAAAAAAAAAGGCAAAATTAGTGAAAGTGAAGATTTGGCTATGAGATTCTCAAAACATCCACTCGCAAGAATGCTCAAAAACACAATGGTTCTCCGCGACATTTCTTTCTCTCTTTACCTTGAAAGTGTTGATGGCCAGCGTGATTTGCGAGTCCAGCTCCATCTCGATGCTCTTCAACTGGTAAGTGTAACGCGCATTGGCCTGCCGGAGGCGATCGTCGCGTTTTGCAACTAATGCCCGATATTCGGTGAGAATGTCTCCCGTCAGTCCTGCGTTAGTGCATAAGGTGTTGTGTGTTTGTGTCAGTAAGTTTCAGATTTGAGCAAAACAGAGGAACCAAAACAATATTCAGGAACAAAGAACCCACTCCTACCATGCTTGACCATCAGTGCATCCAAGTCAACGTTGTCCAGCTCCGACCTCGGAAGGTCGGTCCAGCTGCCCTCGCCGACAAGGTCGAGGTCCGGTCCCAACGTCGGGCGTGGCCGACCCCCCGACGACGCAGGGCTCGTCTGACGCCTTCGCGACGCCGCAGCCTTGCTCCCTCGCGTCGCCGCACCGACTGTGCCTCCGCCGCCCACCCTTGCGGACGGTGGCGGGGTGGCCGCCAACCCGACCCCTGCCGCCGCCCCTCCGCCGCCACCACCACGCACCCTGCCCGCCGCAGGTGCAACCGCAGCAGCTGGCGGCGAAGCACGCACCGGCACTGGCACAACATCGGTCATCCCCTCGCCCTCGTCAGCTGCTGCCCCATCACCCACCGCAGCGACGACCACGGCGGTAGCCCCGGGGCTCCTCTCACCAGGACCCAGCCCGAGCAGCGCGTCGGCGCCGTCAGTGCTGGACGATGCCGTCGGGGACGTGGTCGGCGAGGACGACGTCGGCGTAGACGACGACGTGGCCTTGCGCACCGGTCGATTCCGCCGCGACGACCCCACGAACGGGCGGGACGTCTGCACACGCCGCTTTTTGGCGCGAGCTGCCGGCGCCGCCGGCAGCGCCGTCGTTGTCGCCGATGCTACACACCGCCGCCGCCACCGCTGCCGACCCCGCGACGCCGCCGTCGTGACTCGCTGTTTGCGGTGTAGTCGACGTCGCCACCGTCGTCCCCGTCGTCATCGTCCTCGGCTTCGTCGTCGTCACCTTCGATTGGTCGATCGCCGTCGGCGCTTTCCTGCTGCTCCTCGTCCTCATGCATCGCATCGACTGCTGCTTCGGCAGACTCTGGCAGAGCAGCGGGCGGTACTAAAGGCGATGAGTCAGCTGCTGCCGCGGCCGCCGGGTCCGAAGGCGCAGCCGAAGTCACGGTGGCCGGGCGCCGGTGCTTCATCGCTGCACTGGTGGACGACGGCGCAAGCGGCGGTAGCGAGGACGACGAAAGCGACGAGCGCGCGGACGCACCCGTTGCGGCGGATGACGTCGGAGACAGTGGCGACGGCGGGGACGGGGCTGCTTCGAGGAGGGGCGGCGGCTTTGAGGCAGCGGCAGCGGCCGCCGCAGCCACTGCGACGAGCAACGCGACGTTTGGAGGTTGTTGCGGGTCCAAGGCGGCGTTGATATCGTGCCCAGTGACAGTTGTCGATGCTGGTAGGGATGGAGCTGGTGGTGCGTTTGTTGTTGTGGTGGTAGCGGTCGCTGTTGTGATGGAGAGTCGCGGCGAGTCCGCTGAATCTGCCGGGGCGGGACGACGCTTTCGTTTCCGTGACGCTTGCGCCTCCATTTCTAGTGCAACTGCTGCAACCGCGGCGACGTCCGCCGCGGACGACGGGGCCTGCGCTGGCGCCTTTGCTGGGGAGGCGGCGGGAGAAA
This sequence comes from Zopfochytrium polystomum, assembly GCA_025765615.1. Taxonomy (NCBI): domain Eukaryota; kingdom Fungi; phylum Chytridiomycota; class Chytridiomycetes; order Chytridiales; family Chytridiaceae; genus Zopfochytrium; species Zopfochytrium polystomum. Next base: position 146,564 of record JAIVFJ010000088.1, read on the forward strand.
CAGGGGCAATCGAGCGAAAGCTGGTTGTGGGGCTACTGGAATTGGTCAGGCTGTCGGTGGTTCCCGCGCCACCGCCGCTCCCACTGCTGCTGCTGAGCAAAGCGGTTTGAGCGCGGGCGTATTTCGCATCATCGTCACTGTTGTAACTTTTGCTCCTGCGAACGCTGTTGCCGCGGCCGCTGTTGGTGCTTCCTCCGCCCCTGCCGCTAGAAGCCGGTGAGCCTATCTGTCGATGGGAGGACGGAGGTGTTGGTACCACTGTGGACGCGGGGGCCTTTGTCGGCGGCGGGGGTGGGGGCGGAGGTGATTGCTGCAGGTGCTGCTGCTGTTGCTGCCGCTGCTGCTGCTGTTGTTGTTGTTGTGGTTGTTGCAGCTGCAGGGAAGTTGTTGCTGTTGACGGGGTCTCCGGGTCGGGGCTCGAGTCTGAGCAGGTTACGTTGGAGAGTGGCGAGGAAAGCGGTGAGAACAGCGACAACGCGTCCGACTCGGCCGCGGACGTCGACGATAGGGGCGGCGGCGGCGGCGGCTGCAGCTGGCCGTGGGCCAACGAGGAGGAGGAGGAGGAGGAGGAGGTCAGCGGGTCCACCGCCACAACCACGTGGACCACGTCAGCTAGGACCTCCATTTCTTGATTCGCCGCCGAGGAGAAGTCACACCACGACAAGCCCGTCTTTGAGCGTTAGTCGTTTCTCTCTCTGGTCGACTCCTCCCCGTCGTCGCCCGATCGTGTCTGAACCTCCTAACCGCTATCGTTCTCCTCCTCGATCGCTCAGCCCTCCTCACAGCACCGTTCGAGACGGGACCTCCTTCTATTTTTTCGATCTTTTTTTGTTCGTCTTTCTGCGCAACCTCACGCGGCGAGCCCAGTTGGGGAGGCAGTTGGAGTAGTAGAAGGCTGGTTGGTGTCGACCGGTTGCACCGTCGCTACCCGGCAACCGTGGGAGGGGGGGTCAAGGCAGATCTCCGTGTGTGTAGGTGTGGTTTGAGGTCGACGGATGGGTTGGTGGTGGTGGTGGGGTGGCGGTGTTGAAGAGTCGAGGGTGGAGGGTGGTGGTAGTGGGGTCCGTTCTCGACCGCAACAGCACAGATGTAGCAGCAGGCTGCTTGTTGCGCTTGCCCGCTTGATAAGAGTGGGAGTCAACCGCCAAGGTACGTCTGCGCGCAGGGCTTTGGTGGGTGGGGAAGGTACGCAGAGCGCGCGTGCGTGTGGTGTGGCACGGGGCGTCGCGCGGTGAACGAAGAGCGAGGAGGCGGTCCTGTTGTTGTTCTGTTGGTGTTTGTTGCTGGAGGGGGCGTGATCCTTTTTTTTTGTTTTATTCTATTTTTTTTTTGTTTTTTTTTTGTTCGTTCGTTTTCCTCACTTTTTTGATATCTTGCGCTGCTGTCTGTCTGTCTCTCTCTGTCTCTCTCTCTCTTCATCATGTCTATCTCAATCGGTGTGATTGCCTGTCTGTCTGTCTGTCTCCTCTGTCTCCGTCTGTTTGCCATCATCATCTCCACCTTGCTTCGCGAAATTGTCGAGACTGCCGCTTTTGATCATGATTGAAAGAAAGGTCACGGGCGGGTCGACATGGAAAGAGCAGTAGAAGAAGGTGAACAAGATGAAGAAGTAGACGAAGACGAAGAAGAAGAAGAACAAGAAGAACACACACTTCCCCCCATTGCAAGGGCCTGCTGCTGCTGCTGCTGCTGGCTTTTACCCTTCGCAAGTGTCCGCATCAAGCAGTCCTTTGCCTTCTTCTTCATTTCCCAGCGGCATTCTCTTCGCTGATTTGGCTTCCTTCGCACGCTCCTCCTTGCTCGGAATGATAAACCAGCACAAACGCGTTCTTATAGGGAAAATAGGTAGATGCAAGCATCTTCCCATCGTTTGCACATGCTCTCGCTTTCTCGCCAGTAATAAATACTCGCCCTGCTCGCCTTTGAACCAAAAACGCTGACATGGCCAGCGCTGCTGTCGCCGTCGCCACCGCAACCGCGCGACGGTTGACCCCCCTCCTGTCCAACAACACACTACGGCGGTGTGCCCCCGCGTCTCTGCTGCCGCTGCTGCTGCTGCCGCCGCCGCCGCACGCTCCTCCGCCGTCTTCTTTCCCATCGTCGACCTGGACGCAGGCCGCCGCGCGTCTGTCATCTTCGTTGTCGTCGTCGTCGGCCTCCTCCGCCGCCGTCGGCGGCCGCCCGCTCGCGTCTCTAATCCAGTTTCCGCCGCGGTGGCCGCCGCCGGCCTCGCCGCACGCCGGCGCCCGGCCCTCCGCGACGTCTGCATTCGCCGCATTCCGCCTCACCGGCTCAAGATCCGTGTCGTCGTCGTCCTCGTCGTCGTCGTCCTCCTCCTCGTCGACTCCCACCGCCGGCCCACCCACCCCATCATCGCACCACGCCTGGACGATCGCCGCCGTCGCCGTCGCCGCCGCCGCTGCCGCAGCAGCAGCAGGACTCTTGTCCTCCCTGCCGCCAGAGACCGCCGGCGCCGTCGAGTGCGCGCCAGCCGGCCGCTCCCCCGCCGTCCCGGCCGGCACCACCGATGACGACGCCGACGACGACGACGACGGCGACATGGCGCTTGCGACCGCCGGAGCCGAGGGCAACAACACCGCGCGCGCCGCGTCCGCCGCCGCCGCCGCCGCGGCGTCGCCAGAGCTGTCCAACGCCGAGCTGATGCGCGAGATCTGGCGGCTGCTGAGGCCCGACTGGCCGCTGTTTGTCGCGGTGAGGGAAGGGCGAAAGAGAGAGCCGCGATCGGGGGGGTGGTTTTATTCTGACCAGGATCTTTCTCGAAACGCTAACCATTCCCCGATCAGATCATCTTCGTCACCAGCGCCGTCGCCACCGTCGCCATCGTCACCCCGACCGTCATCGGCGAGCTCGTCACCGTCGTGCAGTCCCTCACGTCGTCGTCGTCGTCTTCATCCGCGGCGGCAGCGGCGGCGGCGGCGCCCTTGGACCACCCGTCGGCTGCGGGGGCTCTAGCGGCGCCACTGACGGACCTTGCCGGCCCGGCGACCAAGCTGCTCGGCCTGTTCCTCCTGCAGGGGCTGCTGACCTTTGCCGACATTGCCCTCGTCGCGCGGCTCGGCGAGGCGGTCGCCCTGCGCATGCGCAGGGAGCTCGCCGCGAACTTGCTCGCCCAGGACGTTGCGTTCTTTGACAAGCGCATGGGCGGCGAGGTTGTCGGCAGGCTGACGACGGACGTCGCAGAATTCAAGGTTTGTGGGTGGAGGAGCCGGAGTGATTCATACGTGTGTGGTTGTTCGTGTGTGTGTCGTCTGAAACGCTCCCACCCCCCAAAAAAAAACCAAAAAACAACGAAGCACACCTTCAAACTAGTAATCACGCAAGGCCTCAAATGTGTCGCCCAAGTCCTCGGCACCGCCGTCCAGCTCGTCCGCACCTCGCACACCCTGACCCTCGCCCTGCTCTGCACCATGCCCTTCCTCTACGTCGCCATGACCCTCTACGGCGCCTTCCTCCGCCGCGCCTCCCGCTCCGCCCGCCTCGCCGACGGCCGCGCCGCCGCCGTCTTTGGCGAGGCCGTCGCGAATATCAGGACCGTGCACGCCTGCGCCGCCGAGGACGCCGAGCTGGACGTCTACCTCGACGCCGCCGGCGCGTCCGCGAGGATGAACGGGTGGCTCGGGTTTCATATTGGGTTGTTTCAGGGTATAAGCTCTCTTGTTTCTCCTTCCCCTTCCCCCCCTACCCCCCGGATGAGACTATTCACACTTGCACCCCCACCTACAAAAAAACAAAAAAACCAAAAAAGGCCTTACGAACGCCTCGATCGGCAGCATGATCCTCCTGATCCTCTTTTACGGCGGCACGCTCGTCGTCCGCGGCGACATGACCGGCGGCCAGCTCATGACCTACATGGTCGCCACCCAGAACGCACAGCGCGCCCTCGCCCAGGTCGGCGTCCTCTTTGGCCAGCTCGTCAAGTCGCTCGGCGCCGCCGCCCGCGTGCTCGAGTACGCGAGAGCCGTGCCCGCCGTCAGGATCAAGGAGGGCCTCCGCGTCGAGACGGTCAGGGGCGATATCGAGTTTCGGGACGTGGAGTTTGAGGTGAGGAAGGGTTGGGGGAGGAGCGGACTAATAACAACGGGGCAGCGGCTCACCCGTTAATAATTAATCTCGCACTAGTACCCGACGCGGCCGGGTCAAAAGGTCCTCGAGCGGTTCAACCTTAAGATCCCGGCTGGAAAGGTCGTGGCCTTGTGCGGAGCCAGCGGCAGCGGAAAGAGCACTGTTGGACAGGTGTGTTTTTTTTTTGTTGTTTTTTTGTTTTTTTATTTTTGAAGGGAATGCATCAGTCTAAGCGCTCGCGCGTGCACACACACACCCGCAAAACAACAACAACAACAACACAAAAAAAAAAATCCAAAAAAAAAAAACAAAGCTCATCGAACGCTTCTACGACCCCACCTCGGGCACCATCACGCTCGACGGCCGTCCCCTCCGCCATCTCTCCCCGCACCACCTGCGCGCGCACGTCGGCTACATCAACCAGGAGCCGACGCTCTTCGCCACCAGCATCCGCGAAAACATCCGCTACGCGCGGCCGGGGGCCACCGACGCGGACGTGCGCCGCGCCGCGCGCGCCGCCAACGCCGACGGGTTCATCGAGGCGTTTGAGAACGGCTACGACACGGTCGTCGGCGAGCGCGGCGTCGCGCTGTCGGGCGGGCAGAGGCAGCGCATCGCCATTGCGAGGGCTGTCCTGGGCGACCCCGCCGTGCTGATTTTGGACGAGGCTACGTCCGCCTTGGACAGTTGAGTTCTCCCTTTCCCCCACCCACCACGTATTAAACCCGGGGGGGCAAACCCTCGCGGAAAAAAAAAAAAAAAACAAAAAAAAAAAAAACAAACAAACTCGAAACACAAAACAACCGCGCGGTCGTCGTTCGTCGTTCGCGTGCGGTCACCGCAGACGAGTCGGAACGCCTCGTGCAGGACGCGCTCGAGAAGCTGATGAAGGGCCGCACCGTCCTCGTCATTGCCCGTATGAGTGTTTTTTTTTTTTTTAGTTTGACGAAGGCGTCGGGTCCGTCTGTCTGTCTGTCTGTCTCGTCTCACTCTACTCTCTACTGTCCCACCAAACAAAAACAAAAAAAAACAACGTAAAAACAAACACAGACCGCCTCAGCACGATCCGATCGGCCGACACCATCGTCGTCATGAGCGCCGACGGCAAGGAGGACCGCGCGGACGGCAACGTGGTCGAGAAGGGTGAGTGCTTTGGTTGTTGTTTTGTTGGTTGGTTTGGGGGGGGTGGAGTTTATTGGGCTCTTGGAACACTCCCTTTCCCCTTTTTCTTTTTTTTTCTCTCTTTTGTCTCTTTTTTTCTCTCTCCACTCACACACGCACACGCACTCAACCCGTACAACGACACAACAACTACAAACAACAACAAACAAACGAAAAAAAAAAAGGCACCCACAACGAGCTGATGCGCAAGCGCGGCGCGTACTACCGCTTGTACACCCAGATGGAGGGGGCCGCGGCGGCCGAGGCGGCGGCGGCGGCGGAGCGCGGGGGCAGGTGGTGGTGACGTGTTCGTGGTTGAGAGCGCGGGTAAAAAAAATATACAGGGAAAAGGTCTGTCGAACCGCTCGTAATTCCCTCCCGCCCAATTTTTTTTTTTGTTTTTTTTTTTTTTTTTTGTTCCTTTGGGAATTGAGAGCAAACGAGGTGGGGTGCGTTTAGATTTATCTTTTTGTTTTAGCGGGTTGCTTGCTTTCTTTTTCTCTTCTTTGTTTGGAATCCCGCCCGACGACCGGGTTAGGTTGTGGTAGCAGTAGCAAGGAGTGGGTAAAAACTGTCGCACGCGCGCGGGCGCGCGCGCGTGTGTGTGTGTGTGTGTGTCTGTGTTTGTGTGTATGTCAAATCGTAGTTCGAGGTCAGGAGGGTGGTATCGGAAGAACGCGGGAAAGAGCGAGGGAGGGAGGGGGAAGGAGATTGGAAGATAGCGAGGAGAGTCCCGACAATTCGAGACAACGGATGGACGGAGGGACGGAACGCGAAACGGACGGCCTGACTGACTGAACACTGGCATGGATGGTTGGGCGGGAGCGCAAACTGACGGACAAAGCCTGCAAGATGGGAAAGAGAGGAGAGTGAGGGAGTGAGTGAGTGGAAAATGTGGGGAACATTTTGGTTTTGCTGGGGGCGGCAGGCCGCTCGGCTGGAATCGAGAGACATCGCTGGTTGGAGATTTGGAGACATGGACAGAGAGAGCGAGCGAGGGAGCGATAGAGAGAGAGAGAGAGAGAGAGAGAGAGAGAGAGAGAGGGCGGGCGGGCGGGCGGGCGTGTCGGGAGCGAGTGCTCATCAACGGTGAACGAGAGAGACAACACACACTTTTTTTTTTGGTTTTGTTTCGTTTTTGTTTCCGATTTTTGCCCAGATTTATCCTGGCCCAAAAAAGCCTGCCTTGGATGGAAAGAAAAAAAAAAAAAATCTCATCTTTCTTCGTTTTCTTCTTCTTCTTCTTCTTCTTGTCGACTCGAACACACACACACACACACACACACGTCCGGCTTTCGGAAGAAGGCATTGGCTCTTTGATTGAATGAATGAATGAATGGGTTGACTTGACTCGCGCTGCTCGCCTTTTTGGAAATTGTGAATAATATTTAATAAATAATTTGCAACTTGCTGTCGCTTGCTTGCTTGCTTGCTTGCCTTGCTTACGCCATTTTTTCGCACCGCGAGCGAGACAAGAAGCCGCTGGCCGGCATGAAATGAAGTGCATCAGGAAGATAAGCAAAGAAAAAAAAAAAAAAGTCGCTTTTGTTTGTCTGTTTGTTTGTTTGTTTGTTTGCTTGCTGTTTTTTTTCTTTCCTTTTTTTTTTCTCTTCTCTTCCCTTTGCGGAATTTATTATTGTAGACAACGGATTGGGCAATTTATCCTGCAACTGTCCGTCCGTCTAAACCACGTTAATCTGGGCGAAAAAAATTTTTCCAACCACCCACCCGTTGTTTCCTTTTCCATTTTTTTTTTTTTTTTCAATTTCTGGTGCGCCGCGCGCAACAGCAGAGAGGAGCTGAACCTTTTCTTTTTTTTTTCTTTCTTTCCCAAATAATCCCAAATAACCCAAACCACTCCCCTCTTGCGATCGGGGTCCTCCCAAGTTGCCTGTCTCGAGCGGCCTCCGGCCGATTTCTGTCTCCCTGTCCCATTCCCCCTGCCGCCCCGCGTGCTGTCTCTCTTCTGGGCCGCCAGAAGAGAGACAGCAGTGCAGCAGCTTGATGATAATGATGCGGTTGCAGAGTGTCCGCTCTCTCTCTATCTCTCTCTCTCTCTCTATCTCTCTCTCTCTCTCTCTCTCCTCTCTCTCTCTCTCCTCTCTCTCTCTCTCTCTCTCTCTCTCTCGTCTCGTCTCTCTCTCTTCCTAGCATTGGGTCTGTGGAGAGTATATAAAACCCAAACGACCGCCTCCCCACCTTCCGATCACGCCCTCCACATTCCCTCCACTCACTGCAGTTCCTGCAACCTCGTGCGACTTTTTCTTTTTCCCCTTCCCACCCTCCGCCACCCGACCGTTAGCGGTACCGCTTTCCTTTCGTCCCGCCGGCGAACGCAACGCGAAGAAACGCTTGGAACCAGAAAAAAGGTAAACTACACAACTCGTAACACTGCCCACGCGACCGGGTTTCCCACGGAGCGTACCTACCAATCTGGCCCGGCTGGCCAGGATCCAACCACCCCCGACCCAACCACAATCCACCCGTCAGCTTCCAACGCGTTCCGCATCGTCCTGATCTCCTCACCGTCCATGCTGCTCGAAAGCTGTCGTCGTCGTCGTCGTCGTTGTTGTCGTCGACACGTTGCCCTCGTTTCCTTACGCCCCTCGCCCTTCAAAGCGTCCCCCTCGAACCCATCGAATCCCCTCAATCTCCCTCGTCGTTCCCCCCCAAATTTGTCCCCGATTCCGATTCAACCTATGCCCTCGCCATCTTCCTTCGATGCCCTTCTCCTTGCCCCGCCTCCCTGTCTATGCAACCCTCTTGCGCAACCTCCGCCCTCCCTCAACAGTTTTGAACCAACGCCCTGATCAAATCCCCTCCTTTCCGTCCGTCCAAAATGCAGCGCAGTACTGAGTCTCTGCGACAATGACTGAACACAAGGACACCGTTGGTAAGTTTTCGTCGTCGTCGTTGAAATTCGCCTTTTTTGCTGTTCAACAGTACCGCTTACGCAACACCCCCCTTTGACCCAAAAAAAAAAAAAAAAAAAAAAAACCAGAGGTAGCAGAGAAACAGGGCCTTGAAGTAAAGGAGGCAATCCATGTTGAAGTAACCGAAGAGCTTGACGCCGAGCTCGAGGAGCTTTTGCACACGGAGCCGCTCTCCGGTCTCACCGACGCCGAAGTCGAGGTCCGCCTTGCCAAGTTTGGCAAGAACGAAATCCCCGAAAACAAGACAAACCCTCTGCTCAAGTTCCTGTCGTACTTCCTTGGCGCCATCTCGTACCTGCTCGAAGTCGCTTGCATTCTCGCCGCCATCTTCCAGGACTGGATCGACTTCGGTATCCTGCTCTTTGTGCTGATCGTCAACGCCTGCATCGGTTACTTTGAAGAAGCCCGCGCCGAATCCGCCCTTGATGCCCTCAAGAACACCCTCGCCCTCAAGTCGCGCTGCTGGCGCAACGGCAAACTCGTCGAAGTCGACTCGAACCTCCTCGTCCCCGGCGACGTCATTGCGCTCCGTCTCGGCGACATCATTCCCGCCGACTGCCGCCTCCTCGGCATCGGCGTGACGGGCGAAATCACCGAAGGCACCCTGCAGATCGACCAGTCCGCGCTCACCGGCGAGTCGCTCCCCGTCAACAAGGCGAAGGGCGCCACGGCGTACTCCTCCTCCATCGTCAAGCAGGGCCAGATGCTCGCCGTCGTCACGAAAACCGGTATCAACACCTACATTGGCCGCGCCGCGAACCTCATCGCCATCACCACCGAGGAGGGCCACTTCCAAAAGGTCGTCAACGCCATCGGCAACTTTTTGATCATCATCACCGTCGTCATGGCCGTCGTGCTCTTCTTTGTCCGCGTGTGGGGTGTCAAGACCCTCAACGAACTTGGCGAGGAAAAGGACGTCGGCAGCCGTGTGAAGGACGCGCTCCTCGAGGTGCTGATTCTGACTGTCGCTGCCATCCCCGTCGGTCTTCCCACCGTCTTGTCCGTCACCATGGCTGTCGGCGCGTCCCAGCTCGCCAAGAAGAAGGTTATCGTCAAGCGTCTTACCGCCATTGAAGAGTTGGCCTCCGTCTCGATCCTCTGCTCTGGTTAGTATTTTTTTTTTCTTCTTATATGTGTTCCGTTTCTCTCGCCCTCGAAACGCTCGCTTACCGCATTTCTTTGACAGACAAGACCGGAACTCTTACGCTCAACGAGCTCACCTTTGACGTTCCGTTCCTGGCCAACAAGGGAAACACCACCAACGACTTTGAGGGCACTGGCGTCAAGTACACCGACCAAGAGCTTCTGCTGACCTCTTTCTTCGCCTCCGAGCCTGGCGCGCAGGACGCTATCGAGTCTGCCATCCGTGCCGCCGCGCAGGAGCGCGTCGAGGTGCTCGCCAACCGCACCGAGCAGGACCACAACATCCCGGGCTACAAGGTCAACAACTTTATCCCATTCAACCCGACGTCAAAGTACACGGAAGCCACCGTCACCGACCTCGCCACCGGCAAGCAGTTCCGCTGCATCAAGGGCGCGCCCCAGGTCATCGTCCGCATGGTTGGCGGCCACGACCAAGCTGTCAACGCCGTCAACGACTTTGCTCGCCGCGGTCTCCGCGCCCTCGGCGTTGCCCGCACCGTCGACGACGCCATGACCAAGTTTGAGATGGTCGGCATGATCTCGCTGCTCGACCCGCCCCGCCCGGACTCTGCGCAGACCATCAAGGAGTGCGGCGAGCTTGGCATCGGCGTCAAGATGATCACGGGTGACCAGCAAATCATCGCCAAGGAAGTCGCCGCGCGTCTCGGCATGCAGCGCACCATCCTCGACGCGCACAAGCTGATCGACGACTCGATCGACGAGGCCGCCATCACCGACCGTGTCGTCAAGGCCGACGGTTTCGCCCAGGTCATCCCCGAGCACAAGTACAAGGTCGTCGAGCTCCTCCAGCGCCGCGGTTTCCTCGTCGGCATGACCGGTGACGGTGTCAACGACGCCCCCGCCCTCAAGAAGGCCAACGTCGGTATCGCCGTCGAGGGCTGCACCGACGCCGCCCGCTCCGCCGCCGACATTGTGCTCCTCGCCGCCGGCCTCAACACCATCGTCGACGGCGTCAAGACGTCCCGCGCCATCTTCCAGCGCATGCGCTCTTACGCCCTCTACCGTATCGCCTCGACCATCCACTTCCTGCTCTTCTTCTTCTTCACCATCGTCACCTACAACTTTTCGCTGCCCGCCCGTCTCATCATCCTGATCGCCGTCCTCAACGACGCCGCCACCCTGGTCATCTCGGTCGACAACGCCAAAATCTCGCGCCGCCCGGACAAGTGGCGTCTCGGCCAGCTCATGGTGCTCTCGGCGCTCCTCGGCGTGTTGCTCATGCTCATCTCGCTCGCCCACTTTTACGTCGCCTGGTTCCATTTTGGCCTGTCCCCTTACGACATCTCGACCGCGGACCACGAAGGCACGCTCCCGATCCTCCAGACCATCATGTACCTGCAGATCTCGTCGTGCCCGCACTTTGTCATCTTCTCGACCCGCGTGCAGGGCTACTTTTGGGAGTCGATACCCTCGGTGATCTTCATCATCGCCGTCGGCGGCACCCAGATCTTTGCCATGTTCATGTCCATCTACGGCATCAAGGCCTTTGAGGCCACCGCCATCGGCTGGGCCTGGGGCGCCTCGGTCCTCGCCATCTCCACCGTCATCTTCATGATCCTCGACGTCGTCAAGGTCATGGTCATCCGCTACTGGTCCTTTGAGCTCACCGCCAAGCTCTGGCCCACGAAGCAGCGCACCGCCGAACTCCGCCGCCGCGTCGCCGCGAAAAAGGTCCACGACAGGATCTACACCCACGTCGACAAGATCCGGAGGGTCGTCACCATCCACAACGCTCTCGCGCAGTGGAAGGCGGCGAGCGCCAAGAAGATGCGCCCCGCGCTGTCGGCGGAGACGGTCGTTGTTGTGAACTGAGCGGAGCGAGGCGGTGTTCGTTGGATTGCCTCTATCTCTTTTTTTTTTTTTCTTTTTTTTTTCCACCTGCCTTTTTCTGTGCGGTCGGAGTTTGGTTGGCTCGGGTCCGCTTGCGACGGTTGAGCGTTGGGAACGCGAGGGGGGAAGGGGGGAGCCTAATTCCCCACCCCCACCCGCTCTCCTGAAACGCACCGTCGAACAGACTCATGACGCCTATAGCACTATGGAACGTGGGAGGAAAGGGAGGGAAAAGGGAGGTTTGCGGAGCTTGCAAGGTTCCCCGAACCTTTTTCTTTTTCTTTTTTTCTTTCTTTTCTTTTTGGTGGTGTACATCGTTTCGTTTGTGTTTTTTGTTCTCACCTGCAAAAACTTTCTCTACTTTTTTTTTTTTTTTTGTGTGATTCCTTTTTTTTTTTTCTTTCCTTCTCTTCTATCTTTGTTCCTTTCTCATCATTTTCTTTCTCCTCCTCCTCCTCTTTACATTTTCCCGTCCCCCTTCCCCCCGACCAAAGCACGAAAAAAAGAAGCCTCTTTCTCCTGCTTGCCCCTCTCCTCTCTCTCGCCGAGTACTGAGGGCAATACACTTGGTTTGCAAACCTCCTTACGTCGTCCTGCGATGTGCACGTGGCTTTTACTCTTGTCTTCATTTCGCTCACCAAAGGGGAAAAAAAAGAAGAGAAAAATATGGAAGGGTCCTGTTTAAACTGCTGATAACTGTTAAAACGTTGGGTCGAAATGCAGGGATGGTGTTTTTTTTTTCAGACAAAGTCAGATATTCGAATATCTCGACACTTGTCAGACAAAATGTCATTTGACAAAAGAACCGGGGGTGATTTTGGGCCAAGCACATTCGCTCTCCGAAAGGAGCAGACAAGGACTGAACAACGGGCGGAGACTTATCTAGCATATCAGACGAAGTCGGTTTTCACAAACCTTTGTCTGACGTGTATCAGATACACAACCCTGGCCAAATGCCATCGACCCAAACATGCAGCCAGGGAAAGAAGTCTTCGGGCACTTGAGAGATTGCCCAACTCGTTCGCTGCAATTTTTTTTTATTTTTGTGAAGAAATCTCTTCGACCACCCCAGCCTATTTTTTTTTTTTTTTTTTTTTTGAGGCAGTGTTCCTGTGTGCATGGAGCGTAGATGGTGGATTGCCAATTGCTCGCGCCAAATCAATAATCAAACACAAATTTTTGTTGACTTGATACCACCCCTTGGAGCAAAATTTCCAGCCATTTTTTTGACTTCAAACGTTTAGTTGAAAGTATGCCAAGGAGAATCAAGGCTGTCATCAAAAACAAAGGTGTTTCTACCAAATATTGAGGTTGCTGCCCCTTGCACACAATTTACTTTTTTTTTTTTTTTGGGTTTTAACTGGCGCCATTTTTTTAATTTTTGCCGAAGCAGCGAGGTGGCGCTGGGAGTCAATTTGTGGTTCAACCCTTCGAAATTTTTTAAACAGCTTTTCCTTCGAAGGAACAAATGGGAAATTTTGCTCCATGCGTTTGCAACCGATTTTTTCAATGCTGAAATTCCAGACAAGGCATTCCTTGTTGCACTGTTAGCTTCAGGTGTTCCCAGAGTAGTTGCTCAATTGGGTTTAAGTCTGGGCCGTTTGTGCAGGTCAATCAACAACTTTCAATCCACATTTCTGAAACCGTTGGCTCACTTAATTCACTGCTTTGTGAGCTGGTGCATTGCCTTGTTGATAGATGAAGCTGTCGGTCACGTCCTTTTGGTAGTCCATTTTCATATCAATATAGTCCAGAAAACCCTCAAACTTCACATCCAGAATGTCAAGATACTTTGATGAGTTGAGTTGGCTGTCAATGAATGAAAAGCATCCTGAGCATCCTGGGTTTGAACCCCATTAAACAAACCCAAGTAGAGAAAGATTCCTGACCGCTCTTGCATGAACTTTGCAAGCACTAAGGTTTCAAATCAGTACAATGATATCAGCAATGCTTGCGATATTTGTGTCGCACCACGGCACTTTCCGACAACGATACACGCCATGCATATCGCTTTTCACGATATCACAACAAGGTGTTGCGAGAATTATCGGATATCGATGTGTGTCAGCAGGAATCGGACCTCAATGACACGCAGGAATTGTATAGCTCAGCTACGCGACACAATACTGGTGTGGGGCTAAATGTCGAGATAACGTGTCGATTTGAAAACCTTAGCAAGCGCTCTTTCATCATTCTTTGCCCAGCTCTCCACCATACAAAGACCTTGCCCTGCTTCCCAGTTTCTAAAGTTGCCTTGTCTGTCCAAATAACTTTGGCGCGGTCCTTGACAGTCCAGTCCTTATGCTCGCACAGCAAATGCCAGGTGTCTAGCTCCATGCTTCAGAGACAAAGACGGCCACTTCGAAATACAGCTGCGAATTCAAAGCTGGTGCAGGTGCTCCTGAATGGTTCTGGTTGAAATTGGAGAAGATCCGGCAGAATTAACGATGCTTGAGATGCCCTGTAACCTCTGCAGAGCCTTTTGTTGCCTGAGCCAGATATCGTAGATCGTAGACAGAGAGATTTTTTTGGCTGTCTGCTGCACAGGAGATCCACCAGGCTTCCTGTCTTGTCAAAACGTTGTTGCGACACTGTGGGAACCTGATTAGTCGCTGATCCTGCAAACGCTGCATCCCTTCTCACGCAAGTTGACAACTGTCCTGCATGTGGCAGCATCGTGCTTTGTGTGATGCTGTTTTCTCCATGCTGAATTTGGAGGCGATCTGGGGGACGGTGATGGCAGTGGGATGCAGATCTGGTGGTGGTGGAGGAAAGACAAGTCTTTCTAAACGATCGCCTCGGGAAAAAAAAAAAGGGTGCCTGTCAAAGAGGAGAATAACCAATGATGCAATCATCGAAATATACCTCACATTGTATTCCACAAGTTATGAAAGTATTCTTGGATGTGTTTCTAATATATGAAAGAGTAACCAATAATTGAGTAGTAATTGAGGTTGTTGTTTTTTTTTTTTTTTTTTTTTGTTTCCTTTCTTGCCTTTTCTTCTTTTCCAAAGGAAAACGTTAGCAAGTTTCGCCGTGATAGTGAAAACGGGGTGAAAATGGTTTCCTTGTATCCCGACCTTGCATAAAAAAAAAAAAAAAACCTGTTGCCACAAATAAATAATTATGGGTTCCTCAGTCTGTGCAAATATACACTGTCCATCCCTGCAGACAGAGAATGAACTGTAGGTAATATTTTGTTTAATTGCTCCCAAATGCGAACCGAAAGGGAAAAACGCTAATGTTGCAGTGCACAAGTGATGTGACTCTGGTGTCAAATCTGAGCGGCTGTCGCGCCTGAACCTAATCAAAGTTCTTGGAGACTCAGAGACCAACCCACAAACACACATCTCAACCTCCTTCCCTCCTAACGTTTGGAGCAGACTGTTTTTCCAGTTTGCAAAAAAAAACCAACTATAATTAGCACGTGATGTTGGCCTTCTGCGACTATGGGCTTGTTATGATTGGGGCATATAACATTGGCTTCCCAGCACACAGGACAAAACAATTGGTTTGGCTTCGCCAATAGGGCCAGCCGCATGTGTTTGCATAGCACGCTTTCAAGGCTACCCCATTCTGTATAAGGTGATGACTTTTGCCGTTTTCCCACTCGCAGCCTTCAACAAGAAAAAGGAAAGCTTGCTTTCAGCAATATGCCTTGGTTTGGCCCTTGGGCTTACTTTTTTTTTTACTCAGGGCGAAAAAAAAAAAAAAAAAAAAAAAAAAAAAAAAAAAAAAAAAAAAACATGTGAGACGAGAAGAAAAGTTTCCTTCCTTTATTTTCCAAAGCACGCCAAAAACGACGCTGGAGTTCATCATAATGACACAACGCACAACAGGTACAAGCACCGGGGGAAATAACACAACAGTGAGGACGAGGATTTGAAAAATGTTCTCGACGGGCGGAGCACGAGAAGAGCTGCGAGGAGACAGAAAAAAAAAGCTCGAGAGAAAGAGAGAGAGCACAGGGGGAAAGGTGCGGAGGAAAGTTTAAGCCTGTATTGTTCGTTGACTAGTCCATTTGTATAAGGAGGCATCAGCAATAAAAGATAAACGATAAAAAAAAAAAAAAAAAAAAAACCAGATCAAAAATGTCCACAGGCAGTAGGGCCAACGAGGAGTAGTTAAACTGGGAGATGGAGGAAAAAAAAACAGAGGAGGACGGGGGGGGAAAGAAAAAAGATGGGAAGAAAAGGAGAATGGAGAGGGGGCCGCAGCAGCCAGCTCTACTCAAATCCACAGCGCAGCCAAAACGGCTGCGCATGCGACTGCTGCGGCGCTGACAGCGCCAGCAGCGCCAGCGCGGACGACGCCCCGCGGCGCAGCCGACTTGGCGCCGCCGCCGCTGCTCGACATGCCCGTGTTCACTACCGTTCCCATCGCGGCCGTCGCCGCCTTCCAGATGGCGCTGCGGTCCGTAATGTCCTGGACGGCCAGCAGCCCGTCGGCCGGCTGCGGCACCCACTCCACCGGCGAGTCCGAGTTCTTGCCCTGCGGCGAGTACGACTCCCACACGGGCAAGCTCCCCGTCGCCGACAGCGGCAGCACGTCTGGCACCTTGATCCCGCTCAGCACCGACGACGGCATCACCGCCGCGATCGACGCCGAGTCCGACGCCACCGTTGCAAAGTCGCCGACAGACCCGCCCTCGAACGACGACGGCTGGAACGCCGCACCGCTGCTGCCGCCCACCACGTACGCCTTGACCCCGATCTGGTCCCGCAGCACCCGCGTCATCTCCGCGCACGTGGACCCGCAGTTGCCGTCCGACACCAGCGCCACCGCGTTCGCCGACCAACCCTTCGTCAGGGTCGGGAGCGACTTGCTGATAAACTCGTTTGCAAACGCCGTGCACGACAGGTCGAACCGGTCAGAGTACGACGACGTCGCCCCGCCGCGCGTGATCGGCTTGGGCGCAGACAGTATGTTGCTCGTCTTGGAGCTCTGCGACACCAGCTGCCCCTGCGACGAAAACAGTGTCCCTTGGTTTCGCAGCGCTGCCGTCGAGTCCGCGTACTGGATTAGCGCTTGCATCGTGCTCGACAGTCGGAGGTCGTACGGCAGCGCTGCGGCGGACGGGAACAGCATCTGCAGGAACGCGAGCCCCACGCAAATGATGCCACCGCCGTTGCCGATCGTGTCAATAATCAGCTTCGAAACGCCGGCAGTCTCCAGCGCCTTGAGGCCGGACGCCGCGGTCGCCACCATCGCCGTGATCGCCTGGTTCGAGTCCGTCGCCGGGTTCACCGTCGTAAAGGCCCAGACCCCAGTGTCCGCGTCTAGCTGGTAAAACGCAAAGTTCTCATCGGAGACCAGCGGGCTGTTGATGCTGAACGTGGCGTCAGAGGCGAGCTTGGAGGACGAAGCCTCCCGCAGTCGCGTGGCCGCTTGGCTCAGGTGGGCAGACTGCAGCTGTTCCGCAAGCGAGTTGTTGAACTCAAAGTTGGCGGGCATCTGCGTTTTGATTGTGGTCAGCTCCCGGTGGTTGAAATCATCCTGGAGATCGCCTTTGAGAGACTGGGCGGTTGGCGCCGCCGGCGTCGCGTGTGGTACATCCGTAACGCACTGGGGATGGGAATTTGGAGGAAAGAGTTGGAGAAAGGAGGTGTGGTGGTGAAGTCAATTTTAGAAAGCCAGTCAGTGCCATCAGAACAGTCGCCGAAAAGAAGCTCTCCACAGACACGCAAACTCACGTTCAATTGGTAGTAGGTGCTCCTGGTAGACCACGTCTGACCGGTGGACACGTACACGGCCCACGGAACGTTGCTGACGGTCACGGCCGTTCCAGAAGGGCTCACGAGATCGTACGTCATCTGCAGAGGCAGCCAGCTTGGAACAACCCTCGCCCTGTAAATGGGTCCGTCGGCGACCATAAAGTTCTGCGCATTGGGATCGAACGCCGAAGTCGGGAGCATCGAATTGAAACGCGTCTCGGGGCTGTGCGACACGCCGGCGCGCTTGTCAGCAAACTGTTGAATGTACGAGACCGCGTCGACGCCGTTGATCTTGGACACGGTGTAGCCCACGTACTGCGAGTAGTTGGGAACGGCCTTGTTGAAGTAGGCGTGAACGGCCGTTTGGAGCCCGGCGAGAATCCGCAAGTTTGCCGTCGAGCCACCCGAGGGGTGCCAGAAGGTGCTGCCATTGACAACGGTGTCACGGAGGTAAATAGTTGGGGCCCCCCCAGACTTGTACTTGGCATCGATGATAAAGGGTTGTATCATGCGGCCAGTGGCAAAGCAGAGAGACGCATAGAAGGAGTGGGCGTCGTTGAGCGAGTCGATCAAGTCTGCGATGGCCGTGTGGAGTGCAAACTCGGTTGTAATCGCGTCATTTGCTGCGATCGCGTCGAGTGCAGCAAAGATGTCCACATTGGAAGAGTAGAGCGGCGAGGAGGAAGACTTTGCCAAATCGAGGTACGGGTAACTTGCAACGGAAATTTGGGAAAGGAGGGTGGGGTGGGAAGTACGAGGATGGTAGGCCAATAGTTAGAAACCTTCTGATCGGATGGTCCAGCGACCTTTCAGGCCATTCTGTCAACACTGAGCAACGCGCGGCAGTTTCTTCCGCAGCGAGGTTTTGCGTTGGAACAGAATTGCGGGCCGCACTGAGCACAAGGAGCAAAAGGAGATCTGCTGCACGAGTATCAAAGCCCCACAGACGTGCAAGACACCCTGCAGACCAGTCCAACTCGCACCTCGTCCCTAAGACAAGACACTCGGCGGGCTTCCTCTCAATCTCGCACGCACGCACACTCGGCAACATCACTCACAGATCAAAGTAGGCCTTTACACCGTCAGTCTGCGCCTTCCTGGTTGCAGCCGAGACGGAAAAGGAGTTGTAGCAGGCGAAGAGATCAGAGCCTGAGACAATGGTGGGAGTGGAGGTATCGCCCTTGGTGTAAGCGTTCGAGGGAGCCAGCACGCTGCAGGGGTCCGTGGTGGTGGTGTTGCCCTGGGCAAAGACGGCCGCGGGTGCTCCGCAGACGACAGCCAGTGCCGCAGTGGCCGCGGCAACAAGTGTGGCAGTCGAAGCCACCGTCCGGAGGGTGGTTGCTGTTGATGCTGTTGCTGTCTGGCGGCGAAGGAGGCGACGGCTGCTGCTGCTGCTGTTGCTGCTGCTGCTGGTGGTGGTGCCGGCGCTTCGGCTGACTTGCGAAGAGGCGGGCGGCGCGAGAGGGATCGGCATTGGCCCTGTCGTTGACCTGCACGACGAGGGCGGGGCGGCGTCGACGGCGGCGGCGAGGAACGGCAGCAGCATTGTAATGATTGTTGAAGTTTTCTCTTTTTTTCTATTTTATTTGTCTTGCAGATTTGCTGGGGAAAATTTGAAAAAATAGGAAAGGGAAGGGGACAGGCCTGCATCCCTTCATGTCAAAAAAAAGAGGAAGAAAGGCCATTGTTCGGTTTTCTCATTTTTGTTAAGATTTTTCCCATGGGGAGCTCAGCAAATGACGTTTATGGCAACGGCGCTGGATACCTTCCGTTTCTGGCAAGTAGCAACTTGCCTGTGCAGCTTGTCTGCCTGGCTGCCTGTAATTGGAGGCTGTTTTTTTTTTTTTTTGGTTGTTCCTCCACAGCCTCCTGAGCACGCCAAAGAACTTCCCGAATTGAACTTGTGGAGTGGAATTCGACTGTCTCTCCCACAACGGTTTGCGCCCCAGTTCAAATTTTTTGCACCGCTCGGGTGTCTGTCTGTCCGTCTGCCTCAAACAGATGTTTAAATTTTTTTGACTGATTTTGCTCGCGGGGGAGCAATCAATTGATTGGTGGGCGGCGACCAACCCTGTCTCTCTCTCTCTCTCTCTCTCTCTCTCTCTCTCTCTCTCGCTCTCTCTGCCCTTTTCTTTTAAGCAACGCAGAAGACACGCGATCGGCAGGCGTGCGGCGAACGGCGACGCATCAGAAGTGCGTTTCTTTGGGCAAGACATAGTTCAGTGACAAGTGAAGTAGCGTCACAAAAAAGAGGAGGAGGAAGGAGAGTGGTGGCCCTGTCTCTGTTGCTGGCTGCTGCTGCTGCTGCTTGGTTGATTGATTCATTGATTGATTGATTGATTGCTTCCCCGGTGATGATGATGATGATGATGATGATGATGACCATGAGAGAGTGGCCTGACCAACCATCGTTACTCCGCTTGAAACTTGAGTTGATTGGCCGCTGTACGACAACGTCGTCCTCGCAACGAAAGTGTGCGCTCCCACCCACCCTTACTTTGCTTTACACGAGAGCCGTGGCGTGCAGGAGCGAGCTCCTTAACGCCAGCCAGGCCGGCCGCGCGCTAGGACGCATGGCTGCTTGCAAAGCCGTGCAGAACAACACCTGTAACGCTGATAAATGATTTCACATCGGTTCGCTGCCGGCCTTCCGCCCGATCGCAAAGATCGCATGCGCGGGGTGCTGCTCCGTCGAGTCCCCAGTGATTTTTTTCAAACATCGCCGTCTGAGAGTCAAATGACGCTGCCCCTTCTCGCGATCGTGTTCGCCGTGCTGGCGGCACACGCTGAAGCAGCAACACCCGCCGACGCAGCAGCAGCTGCTGCAGCTGCAGCGCCCCCCGTCGTTTCGACTTCATGGGCGCTGTGGCTCCTCCGATTCTTGCTCGTCTCTGTCCTTCCTCTGTGGCTTGTGTATCACCTCTACGTCTACCCTTACTTTCTGCATCCGCTGCGCAACGCCCCAGGCCCGCGGTCGCCTTGGTATTCCCTTGTCGGCGTGGTGCCAGAGATCCTGAGGGAGGAGGCAGGCGCCCCTCGCCCTCCGGATTGCGGAGGATCTACGGCACCCACGCCCACGTTTACACGAGGGAACGAAGGATGAACGACGTGCTTAAGGAGTGAGTCTCTAACCCCCTTCCACACCCCATTTGGACTGGTCTTTGTGACGGTGCTCGCTCACGGCCCTCTCTTTGCCCTCAATCACTGCCTAGAATCGTCGGCAACGGCCTCTTGACCGCAGAGACTGGCGACCAGCACAAGCGTCAGCGCGCTCTGATCGGCCCGTCGTTTCGCATCAAGCACATCGCCGCCATGGTGCCGACCTTTGTCCGCACCGGCCGCGAGTTTGTCGCCTCCCTCTCGTCGCGCCTCGCTGCCGCCCCCGTCACCGAGTCCGGCCACGCCACCCTCGACATTGACGTCTACAAGGAGGCCTCCAAGGTCACCCTCGACATCATCGGCCGCGCCGGCTTCGCCTACGACTTTCACGCCGTCGCGTCCGGCGACGCCGTCGACGGCGGCGGCGGCGGCGTCGGCGAGGGCGAGTCGCCCCCTCTACGCCGCCTTCCAAACCCTCCTGAGTTACGACTCGCTCTCCGCCCTCAGCATCTTGCGGAACCTCGTCCCCGGCGGCCGCAGCGTCCCGACCCCCGCAAAGGCAAAATACGATCGGGCGAGAGCGCTGACCCGCAGCATCGTCAAGGAGATTTTGCAGAGCGGGTACCACCGCGTCGACGCCGGCTCCGACGGGAAGGACCTCTTGAGCATCCTCATCCGCGCAAACAACGAGAGCGAGGAGCGCATTTCGCAGGACGAGCTGGAGGGTCAGGTGAGCGCGATCTGGTGTGCTGGGGCAAACAGTGGGGCATTGTTTTTTCGCGCAACTCATCCGGTGCACCCGAATGGTTCCCTCCTGGCTGCGGCTTATGCCGTTCCCCGCCCTCGCCCTCAAGATCCTCACCTTCGTCGGCGCCGGCCACGAAACAACAAGCACCAGCCTGACGTGGACGCTGCTCCTCCTCGCCCAGCACCGCGACGTCCAAACGCGGCTGCACGCCGCCATCACCGCCGCCCTCACGAGCGGCGCTCCACTCGCCTCCAACCCCGACGACCCCGACCTCCTCACCTACGACCTGATCCACGCCATCCCGCTCCTCGACGCCGTCTGCAAAGAGTCGCTGCGCCTCTACCCCCCCGTCCCCGTCAACTCGCGCACCGCACAGTGCGACGACGTCATCGACGGTTTCATCGTCCCAAGGGGAACAGCGGTGTTCACCCCCGCCGTCGTCCTCCACAGGTTGCCCGCCCTGTGGGGACAGGATGCGGAGGCGTTCGTCCCGGAGAGGTGGCTGCCCGGTGGCGGTGCCGGTGCTGGTGGTGGGAGTGGCGGTGCAAAGGAGGAGGCCGCGGAGGACCCGGCAGAGGCCGTGCCCGCGGGCGCTGCCGTTCCAAAGGCGTTTGGCGCGTTTATGCCGTTTTCGCTGGGACCGAGGTGAGGACGGCGTGAGAGGGGGGGAAGAGTGCGTTGTTTCTCGTGGCTGTCGTCCGTGTTCCGAGGAATGTGGGGGGCAAGGGGGGACCGTTGGGGGTAGTTTGCTATTCGCGTTTTTTTGCACACTCTACTAATCACAAAACCTGCAAAAACAAAACAAAACAAAACACACGCACACACACAACAAACCCCCCTTCCCAGAAACTGCATCGGCGCGCGCTTCGCCACGACCGAGCTCAAGGTCCTCGTCGCCCTGCTCCTCTTGGAGTTTGAGTTTGCCGAGGTGCCCGAATTCACGTTTAAAAAGAAGCTGACGCTCACGTGGAAGCCGCATCCGAGGCTGCTGCTGAGGGTTTCGAGGCGGGAGCCGCCGCGAGGGTCGGTGTGATTGGGGGAAGGGGAAGGAGGGTTGTTTTTGGGAGGACCTCGTTTTTCGTTGGGTGGTGGCCAAGGTGGGGAGGGGTTTTCGTGAAGGCAGCCTGATCTTTGCGGCGGCAGATGTTGTGGTAAAGGTGCGGTGCAAGCAGGCAAAATGGTGTCCATCCTTCCTCGCATTGGCTTTGATTTTCCATCCCCTGGTTGTCCACTTATCACTTTTCTACGTTGCTGGTGGGGTGGGCAATTGCAAGAGTGGTGGCGAATACATCTATTTGAATTGGTTCTGAATGTATGGATCCGTTTTAATGAATAGCGAAGGGATTTGCCTGGGCTCATTACTCACCCCGGTGTGTGGCAGACCCAGGCTTGTGCACAGGTCAAAAGGTGGTATACCGGGGCTCAGGGATTCCCACATGCCCACGTGAACCAGTCACCCAGGGTTCGCCCAGGCAAGAGGCATGCCGGTTGCCTTTGCAAACCTTTTGCTTTGGTTTGCCAAAAGGCACAAAAATGCCCAATTAACAACGTGAAAATCCTGATGCCGCGGGGAAGAAAAATCGCTCCCCTTAAAAAAGCACCCTTGACATCCTGTAGCGCACTTGGAGCTGAACCCTAACCCTGACTGGAAGAAGTAAAAAAAACCAAAAAAAAATAAAATAAAATAAAATGAAATAACAATCAGCGTGAATGTAAACTTACTGTGGTAGCCGGAAAAACCGTGTTGGGTCACATGGGCTTGTGGAATTCTGGTTGATGCCCCAACGTTTCACACCCAACCTTCGCGCGAAGCGAGGGTCGCGCGAGCGCGGTTTCCTTTGTTTCTGATTCTCCCCTGACCGCGGCTGCTTCCTTTCCCACCGCAAGATTGTTGTCTGAACGATTGCCTGTTGGAGATGTTCGCTAACCGGGGCTCATGATTGTCCGCGGCGGCCGCCGCGACCGCCTTTGAGGATGCAGCTTCACAGTTGAACCAAAACTTGTCCTACAGTTCAAACTCGCACCGAGCAAGCAGTTGGCATCGGGTTTGCAGCCCCGACTTCAAAATACAACTCCGCGGAATAAAACTCACCCTGCCTGCTGACCAATAGCGGCAAAGTCGTTTTCTTTTTCTCATCACAGAACAACGCCGGTGCACAACTCGGATATTTTCAACTTGTATTACATGCTTTAACGCGGAAACGAAAATCGAGAACAGAGAAACCAATGCAGATAAGAAACAGAGAAATTTGTAAAAAGCTTGGAAGATATAACGCAAGGGGCACCATGAATTTCTGGCTCCCCCATCACTCATCTTCCTCCACAACCTCCTCGTCCTCGTACATCTCGTCGTCGTCGACGGCTTCATCGTCGTCGAGCGCCTCTTCCTCGTCCACGGCCTCTTCATCGTCCATGGCCTCCTCGTCGTCCAGCGCTTCCTCCTCGTCAACGGCCTCCTCGTCGTCGACCGCATCCTCTTCGTCAAACGCGTCGTCGTCCTCGTACATCCCGTCCTCGTCAACCGCGTCCTCGTCCGCGAACGCCGCCGACACTGCGTTCGCCGCGTCGTCGTCAAACAGCCCTTGCTCGTCGTACACGGCCTCGCTGGTGTCCACGAGCCCTTCACCGCCGCCGCCGCCTCCGCCGCCGGAGAACGCCCCGCTCGCCGCCAGACCTAAACCCACGTCGAGGCCGCGGGAGAGACCGCGGCCGAGCCCGGAACGGAACCCGCCGCCACCACCGCCGCCGCCGGCACGGGATGCGCGGCCGCCGCCGCCGCCGCCGCCGCCGCCGCCGCGGCCACCGCCGCCCCCGCCTCGGCCGCCGCCTCCGCCGCCACCTCGCCCTCCTCTGGCGCCTGTATGGGGGAGGGGAGGGGGGGGGGAAGAGGGAGGGGAAGAAGAGAAGGTTGTTAGGGACAGCTTCGCTTTTGGCTGGAAGCCATGGGAGCAATGTCCTCCTAAGCGCGCAAAATCACTTACGTCTTGTCAATTCCACGACATGGACGTCGCCGTCGTAATGCTGCTGCTGCTGGGCGCCGAGGTCCGAGGAGGACGATTCGATGGGGGCCGCGAGGGCGAGGGAGGCCGTGGCGGCGAGGATGGCGAGGAGGAGCGAAATGGCTCGCATTTTCTGTTGGGGAGCTCCTTTTTTTCTTGTATTTGGTTGGGGGGTGGGGAAGCACTGAGTTGGTCCAGTCCGATACAAGTCCATTTTATATGGGTTTCTATCGGGAGGGTGTTTGCTGCTGCGTCTTTGTTCAACAAGGACGCTGGAAGACTCTCACTCTCTCCCTCTCTCACTCTCACTCACTCACTCACCCACTCACTCTCACACACACACTCTCTCTATCTCTCTCCCTCTCTCTCTCTCTCTCTCTCTCTCTCTCTCTCTCTCTCTCTCTCTTGGTCTCTCTCTCTCTCTCTCTCTCCGTCCCTCTGTCTCCCGCACGCAGTGTGCATCGCGAATGCAAGGGCTGAGCACACAAACAGCCGGCTGCGCCCGCCCCGACCGTCGCGGAGTTTGTCCTGAGGTCCGTTTTCGCCCCTTTTTTGGCAAGGAAATGAAACACACACACGCAATTCACCTCGACAGGGCTCAGCCCCGACCTTTGCCGTAAGACACTACTAGGCGCGTGCAATGCTCTGCGAAATAATCAAAGAACAATAAATATTACATTGAAGTAGGCTTAGAGCGGGCTGAGCTCCCCGCCGGCCCCGCACGGCCCGGCTGAGCTGCCCAGCGGATATCGGCCTCGTTGTGTCTGCCCTAATCTGGGCAATTATTTATCACGGAAAACATTTTTTTTTTTCTTTTTTTTCTTTTCTTTCTCATTTGTTTTGTTTGTTTCCCGCATTATTTCGTTCATTTTTGCTCCGCCTCGTCGGTTTCTGTTCTGCCCTACGGTTAACGTTGTTGATTGGCCAGTTGTTTTTTTCAATAAAACAGAAAACTTTGTTCTAACCTGACAATTCCCTTTTTATTCAAGATATGACGAATTACCCAACTGCCTTTGCCTAATTCGCTGCGCCTACATTCGCATCTGCACATCCTCCCCAGTCACAAAAAGTCATCACCGTGTGTTACTTTCATCTCGAGTGTCAGTTGCTTCTCGGACTGGAACAAGTTCAAGCTGCATTGCTTTTGCCACAAGGTTCGAAGGGTTGGGGTTGGAATCACAGAGGGATCAATTTGGAAGGATCTCTGCTTTTGCTTGAGCTTCTGACAGCTATCCTCCTCCAAAATCTCTGAAGGATCGTTGCAAGAGAAAAGCTTCTTCTCTGTGGTTCTATCAATGTAGGCTGAGCCATTTGCTGATTTTGTGAGTGAGAAGCCATGCTTGGAACCTGAGGCATTTGTGAATTTTTCTACAACAAGAGAAGTTCGGTTCGAACTGAGCTCATCATTTCAGTGGCAGTCAATTGATCATTTCTGGACCATTTTGGTGAGCTCAATTGTTATACTTTCCTGTCATTTTTGCTTACCTTCCACGGCCACCACTGTAATTTTTCTCTCAAATAATCTGAAGTCTCTGCTCAACAGGATTTTAACTCAAGGTACAAGTATTCAGAACTGGACTGGGAGGTCTTCCTTCGGAGAGAGCCTGCTGAAGATGCCATTTGTTCTGTGCAATGTTTTTCCAGGTATGTTATCTGGGCAATCAGAGCAGTTGCATTCATGACACCCCAAACAACCTCGCTGTTCAGCCCTTTAAAGTGTGATTTCGTGGCTAAATGCACCTGGGCTAGTTCTTTTCCAATAGACCTGCGAAAACCCCGAATAATTGATTGAGAGGCAGACATGAGCTGATGGTTTGAAAGCCCTCGTCTGTCAAAAGCTTCAAAAAAGAACCCTGTGGATTGAGGCCAGTAAAGCCACCTCCATCCAAAAATCTCCGAACAAGACATTTGCAAATTAAATGTGGCATATCCTCAAAGAATGTCAGAAGGTTATATCCACTTGGATCAAATTGATTCTTCGCAGATATATGAAGTACTTCTCGAAGACCTCGTCCAGGGAAATTTTTTTCACCTCAATCTTTGTTGCTGCAAGATCCAAGGAGTCCTCCTTCAGCTCATTCACTAACAATGCATTGACTCTGTTGGAGAGAGTAGCTTGTAGTCCACAAGATGCCGAATCTGGCAGACGATGACATGCAGAGATTCCCACCGAACACCCATCCCATCCAATTCCTCAACTAGTTCCTTGAATGCTTCCGGCCTTTCTCATAGTGATTTATTTGACTAACAGCAGCTGCCTGTCAGTGAATAGCATTATTTTGTCTTGCCAATTCCGCTGATTCTCCACTGATAACAACAACTTCGGGTAGTTTTTCGTTTTCAGCCTTCTGCAGCAAAGCAATTGATCCTTCCAACTCTTTTTGCTGCTTCAGAAGGGTTTGATGGGTTCTGCTTGCTTCAGTTGCGACCTTCTTTGCTGTCTTTTTCCCTTAAACTGCCAATTCCACTTCCTTCAAACAGTTTTTTAACAAGCAGAGGAGCTTCTTTCACATCACTCTCACACTGACAATTTTTAGATACTGCAGCTTGAAGGGATTGCCTTGCGCCAGTTGCAGCACCAAAGGTATTATGACAGTGAAGATCATTTGCCAGTTTGGCATATCCAGAAAGGTCTTTGAAATATGGTGTCATCAACAAAGTCTCCAGTATTCTGTTATAATGTGATGAATCACTCCTACTACCAGACTTTGATAGACAGTGGAGAGAGAATTGTGAGACTGTGCTCTCTAAATCCTCACCCTGGGCTATGGGTGGCAAATAGAGCAATGACCTAAATACCAATCCTGAAAAGTGAAAAAGGGCAAAAAGGAGATGCCCAGGGGTCACTAGACAGGACAATGTATTTGGAGTCTTAAGAAGCCCAAGAAACACAAAGAAACTCTCTTACTACACACAAAGAGAAGACTCTCACACTCAGACCAAAGGCAACTGTGAAAAGGTGGCACACTAGCAAAGAATGTGCAGGGTTCTCTGGTCCATGACACAGAGTGGGCCCAATGGGAGGCAAAAGCCAAAGCCAAAGGGGACTGGGAAATCCGGTAACAATGCTGGAGGCGCAAGATGCAGCAAGCTCCAGGGAGCGGCACTAAGTGCAGCACTCCAATCCAACTGAAGAAGACAAGAGAGTGGGGAGGAAACCAGACCCCAGTCTGTTGGAGCCACCACCATGGAGCAAGGCTCCCTCTCTGTCAAAGACAAGCCCTAAGTTGGAGGGGTTGGACACAGAGGGCAAACACAAGGAACAGTTAGTGTGCAGAGGTGTCTGTTGAATTAAATCAGAACTGTTTTCCACTTAACAGGACCAGACACAACTTGTCTCACTCCAAGGAGAAGTTCCAACTAAATCCAAGGAGGGGGCACACAGGGGTGGGAGACAGTGGGTCTCTTCTTACTTCATCCTACTAGGACACAGACATCTGCTTCACCAAGCCAGAGGAATTCCCTATCTTAGAAGCAAGGAAGGTTAACACCCACTCCCTCACCCAAATGTGGCACCATGACATCACAGGCATTAATATGAGAGAAAGAGGGTCTGAACCCAATGAAGACCAGGCCCACCAGAGGCCACAGGAACCAACAACCAGGGAGGAGGGGGGCATACCTGAGAGACCATTCCTGCACCAGTACCTGACCAGACAGCTCATTCATATCCCCTTGAGAGACCTGGATTTGACTAGATGTATTGACAGGAACCTAGAGGCACCACCACAGATTTACCCTCCATCCTTCCATCACAAGTGGCTCCTACCCAGTCCAACCTAAACAGCATGCAGAATTGGTGAGGCGCACTGGGGCTTGAACCCAGCACACTGCCATGATGGCCAAGAGGACTTCAACCTCCTGTCACACACCAGGGGACTGCCACCCCCAGCTCTACATACAGTCAGGAAGAAAAGGGTAGGCAAGGCAACTTCAGGCACAGGTTCTCACAGTCAACAAGATGGGGGGCAGCTGCTTAAATAGGAGAGGGTTGGAATCAGCAGGGTGAAGGAAGAAGGAAGGGAAAAGAGGGGAAAACATATACAAAAGAACAAAACAATAAATAAAAACAGCAAAGAAGGGAGAGGAGAAGTGAATCACCAAACAATGGGGCTGAGCCATCAAACAAGGAAGACAGCTCAGAAAATCATGGAGCATTTCTTGGCAAACAGAGTGGAGAGGGCTGGCAAGAAATGATTGGTGCAGATAAGAAGACAGTCACTCTCAGCCACACAAGAAAGAAAAGACACAGACAGAGACAACAAGGAAGAAATAAAAGAGAAAACAGGAAAAACAGGAAAAACAGGATAAATTACTAATTGGGAAAATAAGTAAAAATCACCAATGAAAAGATAAAGAAAAACCCTGTGATCTCATACCCTTTTATGAGGTATTACATCATGGTAGTAGGTGGTAGGGCTTGTTAATTCTGCCATCATCTTGTTAACTCTGTCCATCTGGGCTTAGCACTTCTCCCACAGAAGTGTTTCAGTCCTAAGTCATTTCCAAAAGTGAGGGGCCACTGGCCAGGCATAGTAGGACTGCATTTCTGCTCAGTCTGTCAACTAGCATGTCTCAAACTTGGCACCTTCCCAATTGAAGGGAGCGCTCTAACCACTGAGCAAGGGAGCCTTGCATCAGCAATTAGAATCAAGACTGAGTCTTTCTGCTGCAACATCGCCAATAATAAATAATAATAGTAGAGCTCAGAGGCAGACATACGGAGCCAGTCAGAGGCCGTATGGAGACCCAATAAATAATAAGAGAGTAGGAATCCAAGCCTAGTCACATTTTGCCAGCAAACCATGGGTCGAGACTGGGTGGTAATCCTCACAATTACCAGTTAAAAAGTGGGTATACGCTTAATTTATTTGAGGTCACAGGCTCGACAGCCTGTCGTCCTCACAGAATGCTCAAACTACTCAGAAAGTGCAACTTTCGCAAGGACTCTTCCAGCAAATTCATTTGTTTCACAATGAGCTTCTTCTAATAAGGAGACTAAGCCTGCAGAATTGAGAAATGGCTCCAAAATGCGCTTAGTGAGATTCCTAATCTCCCTGATTATGGTCTTAGCTGGGGTCTCCTAAAAGCTCTCCCCCAGTTGTGACTATGTCCTTATATTAGCCCCCTATATCTTTTTTTATCTTTATTACCATTCATCACATCCCCTCACAGGCTCTAGTGTTTATCACTATAAAAGAGCATCCTGTGCTCCTTGTGCTGAATGGGCCCACGCACAAGGGGCACACCCCTTATTCATTTAGGTTTACTCATTTCCTTTTCTTTCATTTTCCACCTTTCAATCCACTGTCCCTGCTATGATGTCCTCAAAGCCTCAAATTATGTTCGCCTTAAATTTGGAGGCAGGAGAGACACTGGGTGGAGGCTTGAAAGAGTGATTCATCCTTTCAACTTGTTCTTTCTTTCATTTTATCCTTTTTGTTATGACTTTTCCCTATTTCTATGTTCTTTCTTTCTTCCTTCCTTTCTTCTTTCTTTCCTCCCCTTTCCAATAAATACTCCCCCTCTCTACTCTTGTTCTTCATTATATCTATCTACTCTCCCTCAATAAATCCTACCTAGGTAGCAACCAATCCTTTTCTTTCCACTTTGGTGTTTCTCCCCAGGGCAGTGCTACCAGACCAAGCTAGTAGAGGACCTTCTGGAACCTTCTTTGCTTTCCTGACTTGTCTTGTTGTTGTCATTGGTATCATTGGTATCATTGTATTACCAATTGTTCTTTCTGGAACTTTCGAGTCTTGACAAGGAAGACTCTCAAAAGGTATAAAAGGGGATGGGAGACCTGTCCCATCCCTCAAGTGAATTATTGTTTCCAATACAATCATCATGTTGAGATTTGAGCCTAGGAAGCCAGCTTCCTATGTCGACGGCGGCCTCATCGCTGCTGCTGATGCGACTTACACTAAGTCAGGTAAGACAAAAGGCCTAATCTGAATCCAACGAAAAGAGTGAGGTGAAGACAGCCACTCAATGGGTTCAGAGAAATGTTGAACTGGGGCAGCCCACAGCTGCCCAGGTCACCTGACTTTTGTCTGAACCAATGTTGAACCAGGGACTGGAGATTTGAAATGCCCCTAATGATGTCAAATCATCTTTCCTTTGTGGGAAGACTGGTCACTAGACACAGACCTCTGGACAGGCCTTGGTTGATTTGAAATGCTCCTGAAGATTTCAAATCATTTTCCCTCTCTGTGGGGAGACCAGTTGCTTGCACACAGGGCGCCACACAGAGCTTGGTTGATTTGAAATGCTCTGAATATTTTCAAATCACCCTCCCTCGGTGGAAGTGGTTTACAGCACCTCCCCAGAGCAAAGTCCTGTCTGAAGCAGGTTGCAACTTGTTCAGATAGGCAAAACAGGAAAACTGGTCAACCTCCCTGCAGGAGTATAAATTGGGCAGAGTTTTCTTATTGAAAGAAAAAGGCACTCTCACTCCAATTTGCCAGTCCCTGTCTAAAACAAGCTCTCTTTACCCACTTGCCCTTGGTCGCTGCTACACTTGCTCCCATGTACTAGTTCTCAATTCAAGCCTCAGTTCCTCAACCCTTCAACCTTCTTGCGATGCCGCCTCCACTCACGAGGTCGCTGTCAGGAACAGGGCAGGACAGGACAAGGCAGACAAGGAACTGAGAGGAGTGATGATTGTATTGGAAACAATAATTCACTTGAGGAATGGGACAGGTCCCCCATCCCCCTTTTATACCTTTTGAGAGTCTTCCTTGTCAAGACTCAAAGAAAGTACCAGAAAGAGCAATTAGTAATACAATGATACTAATGATACCAATGACAGCAAGACAAGTCAGGAAAGCAAAGAAGGTTCCAGAAGGTTCCACAAGGTTCCATGAAGGAATGTTCTAGAAGGTTCCAGAGGTTTCCAGAGGGTGATTCATAACAGTCGCCTTCTACACTGCAACTTCAACACATCACTCCTCTCAGTTCCTTGTCTGCCTCGTCCTGTCCTGCCCTGTTCCTGACAGTCTCTGTGATACTGGCAGATGCCATACCGCCTTAGGGCATTCCTTTGTTGAGCTGCTGCCTGTTGGTTAGCATATTGGACAGTCAGGGCTTGACTTTGGGGTACTCTTCACTGAGCAACTCCACTTGGACTAGTTGTCCTTGAACAAAGACAGAACTGAACCACATCATCCATCTTTGAGTTTGAGCTGAATCCAGGGTACTGGCTCTGCTAATAACCAAGAGCTTCCCATCTTAAAGACTTATCCCTTTTGGCACTAGACTATAGGTGAGCCCCTGAAGATGAAGAGTGTAAACAGTCTACTCTGAGTGAGTGAGTGGAAGGAGTGAATGAAATGGAGATGTGTGTTTGTGGGTGGTCCTTCTCCCCAACTTGGAGTCAAAGAGAAAAACTCTGTTATGAATTATTGATACATTAAGATGATACACACACTGTAATATGATGATACACACGCTGTAATAGTTGCTCGGCAAGCGTGACTGGCACAGGGTAAAAACCTCTCCTATATTATCTGCTTGAGCAGAGGAGGAAAACTGATAACACTGGGTTTCCATTCCACTTAATACTCAGAGTATTTGTCATCAGCACAAGCCAGCACCCAGGTCTGCATTGACAGTGGCTTGCTCTCCCATGGGCATCGTGAGTACAAAACTGACAGTTACAATAGGTTCGGGTCGGTCTTGTGCCTCTTGCTGCTAACCAGTCAGTTCCGCCTAACAAAGAGGAGATCTCACAACTTGTCTATGGAGAATCCTCTCCATTCCTCCAGATATTCACTTGTTATTCCGCCTCGATGCCTGTTGGACAAGTTTGCGATTGGCACAGTACCACTGCTTGAGAGTCTGTGGGCCTAGTACCTTCATCCAGAAGATCAACTTCCAATTCATCATCAACATCGTCAACTTGAGGCATCCCAGCTATTTCTCCTAACATAGTAGGCTTTGTGCAGGTGGGCGCCAGTCACCATGCTCAACAAGAAACCAACAAGAATTCATTAACAAATGGTGGCACTGCTTAAGCAGACTTGCTGTCGAATGCATTTGCCCAGTTTGGCTCAAGAAATAGACATATTTTGCTTTTGCTGCTTGCACAACTGCAAGAAATGAAGTGTGACAACATATGGCTCATGTGCAATTCCTGCAGATGCACCATCTAAAACCCACGATGCAACAGTCATCCCAGAAGCTGCAATATCTTTACTGACAGATAAAAACCAACTCCCTTTTATTTTGAAAGGTTGAAGACTTTGCGCAAAGAGGCAGGCACTGAGATTAGATTGCCAATTGAAGTGCGACAGTGAACACGCCAATATACTACGGCTGAGGCAAGCGATGGGGCGGCGAGTGGTGGATGGCAGGCTGGTGGCACTTCTTGTTGGCACAATCAGTCTGTCTGTATCGCGCGGGGGCGTCGTGACGACAGCGGCGTGCTTGCAGCAGTCTCCAAAAGTTTGGGTTAATGGATGGTTGCGCGATGTGTGAGTGAGACGATCAGCAACTTACAAGTGATCAAGGGACGAATGTCGGCAATGACAGCAGGTGCAATTGGGGACGAGTGTCCTGTTTGGCGCTGAGGGTTTTGAGGCAAGGGCAAGGGCAGGAAGACAGGTCGCAGTTGCGGATCGCGCTCTTTTGCCTTCTCGTTCCCGTTTTCAAGACAACACCGACCGGCGAATGGTCCGACTGTCGTTTGTTCCGAGTCAATGCGATGAGGAGCTTATGCAAAAAAAAAAAAAAAAAAAAAAAAAGATGGAATCAACGAAACAATGAGTTTTACACTTAGCAGTTTGTTAAGCGAAATGCCTTTCCCACAAAAGCATCATCGCATCTCCTGCGCATACCCGTCTACAAGGACTCCCTCCCACGCCAGCCCACACGACCCCCACGTCCCCCAGTACGACTCGATCACAACGCCGAGCCGATCGCCCTCCGCGACCAGCTCCGCGAGGTCCGCGCGTGTCACCCGCGGCGGACCCCACCGATCCGACCTCGCCACGTTGAGCCGCCGAAGCCTCCTCGCCGACCCCGCCGCCGTCGACCCCGCGCCTCCCCCTCCCCCTCCACCTCCCTCGACCTCGCCCGCATTCCGCCTCCGCACGTACCGCATCAAATCCGCGGCCCCGACCGCCTCGCCGTGGCCAGTCACCGCGATCCGAAGCTGCTCGACGCCAGGCAACGCGGCCGCCATCGCGTCCAAGTCCTCCGCTGTTAGCTCCGCGCTCAAGTGCACCCCCCAATCGATCGCGAGCAGGCTCGCGCGCGCCGGATGCGCCGTCCGCGTCATGGTCGCCAGCACCGACGACAGGCTCGGCAGGAGGTAGCTGCCGATCCGCGTCGTGCGCGACGGCTCCGACGGCGACTGCGACAGGTACACCAGCGACGGGAGCACCGGCTGCGCCGCGGTTGTCCGCGACAGCGCCGTCACGACGTCGATCGGCGGCGCATACACGTGCGTCAGGTGCTGGCTGGCTGGGGACGTCAGCATCTCCGCGGCGAGCGTGCGGCTGATGACGGAGCCCGCGATGTGTAGGGACTTGAGGTGGGGTAACGGGCCCTGGGGGCCAGCTAGGATCGGCGTCGGCAGGATGGTTTCGGTGAGTCCGAGCTCTGTGAGTCTGACCATCTTTGGAATGCATTCCCGCACGGCATCCGGAGTCACGGGGGATATGGTTCCCAGCACTATCAAGCTTGTTATCGTGGGGTCCTCAGAGGATGCGTTGGGTGTTGCGAGAAGCTGCAAGGTCTCGTTGCTGAACGGAGCTGGGTGGCCGTGGACGTAGAGCGCACGGATCGAATTGTTCTCAATGCAAGCGTGCATCGCATCGAGAAGAGAGGTGTACGCGTTCGAGTCCATTTTCCCAAACTGACCCAGTCTCAAAGATGACAGCCCCCTGACCGCGTGCAGCAGATTTATCAAGTCCGTGACGGCTCGTGACAACTGGGGATGTCGACGCGGGTGGGTGCAGCAGCGAGCGGGCCAAATATATCGGTGTCCAGTGAAAGTGCATTTCTTCTGCTCCTGCGCAGAGCGCGCCGATCGCTGACGATCCGTGGACGACACCAGCCTGCGAAGTCAACAAGTTTATCTCGAAAAACGTCAACCGCAAAAGCGGCGAGTCTCGCGGCCGAGCTTCTCGCCAGGCGTCTGCAAATTCGCCGACTTCCGATACGCTGAGACCTCTGAGAATGAGCGATTTCACATGCGACAGCAGCGGGATCGCGGTGGAGCCAGGAGATCCTTGCTGCTCAACAACGCCTTCAGGCTGCTCGACCTCTGGGGGAAAGACCGATCGGAGCTTGCGGACCATCGACGGCGTCACGACCAAGTGCGCAAACAGCACGGACCGGAGGGCGTCGTTCCACAGCTTGCAAACTCGCGACGCCTCGAGAAGCTTTGCTTTTTTTTTGCAGTGTCCCAACGCGGAGTACGGTGCAGTGTGTCAGGGGGTTTGAATGGGGAAGGGGCCCTCCTCCAGAACTTTCTGGTACTTACATCCGCCGAGCTGGGTGCCAGCTTTGCGCGTCCGATCGTCCATTTGCGCCGTTCCGGCTGCGTTAGCCATCGTGCGCGCGATCTGTCGTGGTCGCCGTCGCCGGCAAGGACCAGCGCCGGCAGGAGGCCGAGGGCGGCGATTGCCGACGCAGCCTTGGCACCAGCCGTGTTCCGCGGCGCGGCGGCATCGGCAGATCCCATTCTTTTCTTTTGACACGCAGCGGCACCAGTAAGTGTTAATACCATCACTACCTGCTCGCTGCGCTGCTACTAAATACCATTCCAAATGGGCTCTTCGTCAGTCAATATACGGCTCACCGTGCCATACGTCCAAGCAAGCTGTGCTTGAAATTGGACTGACTAGACGGGCTAGTTATTTTTTTTTTTTTTTTATTGCACAAAAGGAAACTAAAATCGCATATGAAAGGAAGTTCTACAGATAAAAGGAAACGACGCCAACAAAGGGCGCTGGAAGTAGATAAAGCCTGGTGGATGTTGGGTTGGGGGGGAGTGTGCGGAGTTGGGAGAACGGGGTATACAAGGGGGGGATCACTCGTCGTCCTCGACGGCGTCCTCATACACCTCTTCCTCGTCCACTGCTTCGTCCTCGTACGCTTCCTCCTCGTCCAGAGCCTCCTCTTCGTCGACGGCGTCTTCCTCGTCCAGAGCCTCCTCTTCGTCGACCGCGTCTTCCTCGTCCAGCGCCTCCTCTTCGTCAACCGCATCATCGTCCTCTAATGCCTCTTCCTCGTCAAAGGCCTCCTCCTCGTCGGCAACGTCCTCGTCCTCGAGCGCTGCTTCTTCCTCAACAACCTCCTCGTCGTCGTACATCGCCTCCTCGTCGACGGCCTCTTCGTCGTCAATCGCAGCAGCAACGCCGTAGTACCCTCCGTCGTCATACGAGTTCTCGCCATATACAATGTCCTCGGCGTCGACGAGGCCTTCGCCTGAGGGGAGAGGGAACGAAGTGAGAAGAGCAACAAAAAAAGGGGGCAGGGGAGGTTGCAAGAGCGAGTGAGTGATGGTGTCAAAGGTATCGCCTAAGGTTCACGGCCAACACAAAAGAAGAGAAAACTCACCACCACCACCGCCGCCAGCGTCCCCGCCAGGAGCGCCGCCGCCAAACATACCCCCGGGCGGCGGTCCGCCCCGGAAGCCGCCGCCCATACCCCGGAAACCGCCGCCGCCGTGATGGCCGCCAAAGCTGCCGAAGCGCGCAGGGCCGCCGCGGCCGAAGCCGCCGCCGCCGCCGAATCGTGGCGGGCCGCCGCCAAAGCTGCCTTGGCGGTTGAAGTAGCCGCCTGTGGATGGTGGTTCGGGTGGTAGATCGAGGGGAAAAGGGAGAAAGGGGGGTGGGGGTGAGTGTGAAGCGTGAGGAGTCGCGAGGAAAGCGCACGTTTGGTCAAGCCGACGACTTCCTCGCTGCCAGCGTGTGCGGGAGCGAGGTCGGATGCGGGCACGGGCGCCGCGACGACGAGGGAAGCGCCGGCGGCGATGACCGCGAGGAGGAGGGTTGCTGTTCGCATTTTAATGTGCGTGTGTATGTGTGTTCGATGGTTGTTCTTTTTGAAATTTGGTTGCTAATGTGCGAGTGGGTAGGTTGGTTGGATGAACCGATGGATGTTACGGTGGATGATGAGTGAAGGTGGCGAGGGGTTTTTATTTGGTCGAGAGGGGTGCCCAGTCCTCCTTCATTGGCGTTTAGCGCCGACGCGCACTCTGTACTATCTCACTACAGTTCTCTGTCTCTCGCTCTGCCCGACGTATCGTGGGCTGAGCAGCGGCAGCTGCCGCTTTCTCTTTTTCTCTCTCTCTCTCCCTCTCTCTCTCTCTCTCTCTCTCTCTCTCTCTCTCTCTCTCTCTGCTATCTCTGTTTGTCTCCCATTCCCTCACTCTCCCGACCAAAAAAGGAGAATCGATCGTTCATCTGACAAAGCTGCTCTCGCGTTTCCGTTGGGAGAAACACGGGAGCCCGCAAATTGCCAAGAGAGACACATTTTGAGGGAGAGAGAGAGAGCGAGAGAGAGAGAGACAGACAGGGAGAGAGAGAGACAGAGAGAAAAAAAAAAGAAAAAAAAGTGAGGAAAATTGTGTCTGCTTCGCGTGTGCTCCGCCCGCCCACAAAGCTTCGCCCACACTTTGTCTCTGGCCCCGAATGCGTCGTGTGGTTTTTATTTTACTTCAATTACTGCGTCGTTCGGAATACCGAAGAAACGATGCCACACACACAAACAGGCGAAATTGTTGAAGGTGAAATTTGCGGCGAAGCAGGAAGGACTTTCTGTGGTTTGACGGCGGGCGATGGATGGGCGAAGGTTGGAGAAGGAGCTGGAAAGAAACTTTGCAGGTGAAATCTCACTCTCTCAATGCCGACACTGTCACACTGTCCCTGAGAAGAATGAGCTGCGCGTATTCGTATGAAAAGATTGGGTGTATTTTTCGTGAACGAGAGAGATAAAGGCAACGTACAAAACGCGCAAGCGACAGCAAAAACAAAGACGAAGAAGAATCGGTTTAAGAAACGTTGTGCTACTGGAAGAAAGAGAATGGTTTTGAAATGGACGCAAAAAGGGCAACACGAAGGAACCAGAGAAGCAAAAAGAAGAGAAAAGCATGTTGTACAAATAACAAGTTCAGACACCGGAAGGAGGGGCGAGTACGCCAAGGAAAAAGCGTCAGCCTCGCAGGCGTTCAATACGCCTCGACGTAGCTGCCGTACTCGTAGGCATCTTCCGTCAAACCTTTTCGCGTTAGGAGAGAGGGAGAGAAGGGCGTGGTTGTGTTAGCCTTGCCCTTCCTTCCATCCAGTTTTCCCGTTTGGAACTCAAAAACAACAAAACTCACCAGCGTCCCCACCACCGCCGTCGCCGCCGCCTCCAGCATCGCCACCGCCTCCACCCATCATCGGGGGCGGCCCGCCTCCGCCGAACCCTCCCCGACCGCCACCGTGCCTCCCGCGGCCACCACCGCCAAAACTGCGGCCGCCTCCGCGCCCACCAAAACTGCGTCCGCCTCCGCGCCCGCCAAAACCTCGCCCGCCTCCACGACCGCCGCCGTGACCGCCGCGTGGGGCGCCTGTGTGTGTGTGTGTTGGTTTGTTAGAGTTTGTTCATGTCGAGGTGATGAACGAAAAAAAAAGGAGGGGTGGAAGGGTGGTTTCCGCGCTTACGTCGCATCAGCTCCACGGGGGTTTCGTCGTCGCGCCGCGACAGATCCACCTCGCCGCCGCCGAGGTAATCGACGGCGGTCGCCCCTTCGTAGTCGAAGAACGAGTCGTCGTAGACAAGGCCTTCGGCGGGTGCTGTTGTGTGGTCGCGCGAGGGAAAGGAAATAAACACCGTTAGGCGGAAAGACTCTCCCGACACACACACACACACCCGCACACCCACACAGAAAATATACTCACCAGCGTCCCCGCCGCCGGCATCGCCTCCGCCGCCGCCTCCAGCGTCTCCGCCGGGCGGTCCACCGCCGCCACCGCCCATCATCATCGGCGGCGGCGGCCCCCCGCCTCCGCCGCGCCCGCCGCGCCGCCCGAACCCGCCGCGCCCGCGTCCGCCGCCGCGTCCGCCAAAACCGCGCCCGCCGCCGCGCCCGCCGCCGCGCCCACCAAAATTGCGTCCGCCTCCGCGCCCGCCAAAACCTCGCCCGCCTCCTCGACCGCCTCCACGACCGCCGCCGTGACCGCCGCGTGGGGTGCCTGTGTGTGTGTGTGTATGTGTGTGTGTGTGTATGTATGTGATGGTTTGTTTGAGTTTGTTCATGTCGAGGTGATGAACGAAAAAAAAAGGAAGGGTGGAAGGGGTGGTTTCCGCGCTTACGTCGCATCAGCTCCACGAGGGTTTCGTCGTCGCGCCGCGACAGATCCACCTCGCCGCCGCCGACGTACTCGTCGGCGGTCGCCCCTTCGTAGTCGAAGAACGAGTCGTCGTAGACAAGGCCTTCGGCGGGTGCTGTTGTGGGGGCGCGCGAGGGAAAGGAAATAAACACCGTTAGACGCGACACACACACACACACACACAAAATACACACTCACCAGCGTCCCCGCCGCCGCCGGCGTCGCCACCACCGCCGCCGCCTCCAGCGTCTCCGCCGGGCGGTCCGCCGCCGCCACCGCCCATCATCATCGGCGGGGGCGGCCCCCCGCCTCCGCCGCGCCCGCCGCGCCGCCCGAACCCGCCGCGCCCGCGTCCGCCGCCGCGTCCGCCAAAACCGCGCCCGCCAAAACCACGTCCGCCAAAACCGCGCCCGCCGCCACGCCCGCCACGACCGCCGCCGCGACCGCCGCCGCGACCGCCGTGTTTGCCGCCTGTGTGTGAGTGTGAGAGTGTGGTGTGTGGTTAGTTTGGCAAAGACTAGTCTGCAGAGGAAAGGAAACGGGGAGGGAGAGAGAGGAGGCCGGGCGGTTTGTGTGTGTGTGGAAGGAAACGGTGCGCGGGTGCGTCGGTGCGACCAACTTACGTCTAGTCAGCTCGACGAGAGCCTCGTCGTCGTCGTCGGCGCGGCGCGCCAGGTCGCCCTTGCCGCCGTTGTCGGCAAATGAGTACGTGTAGTCTGATGCGACGTCGAGGGCCGCAGCTGCGTCGGGCGCTTCGGCGGCTGTCGCTGCCGCCATCGTTGCGAGGGCGAGGGCGATCAGGAAGGAGAGGGGACGCATAGTGGGGGTGAGGGAAGAGTTTGGGTTGTTGTTGCTTATTCCTGTCTCCCTCCTTGGTTTCCTAGTCTAACAAGTGGGGTCGTCGCCCGCTCGTCGTTGTCTTTTGCAGCTAAGTACTGTGTGCGGTGGAGGTAGTAGAGTTTCTCTCACTGGACGGTCGGGGTTTTTGTAGTGGGTCCAGTTCCCAGTGTCTCGATTTATGCCATTATTTAATTATTTATTTATTTTATTTTTGTTTTATTTTTAATTTTTTTTTTTTTATTTGTCTTTCTACTTGAGTTTTTCAGTTTTGGGGCAGTCGGCTGTGCATTCGTTCTTGGCAAACAAGCTGTCTATGATCGACTGGGGTATAATGGTTAATATTTGGTGGGCTGAGCCCTCTCTCTCTCTCTCTCTCTCTCTCTCTGTCTCTCCCTCTCTCTCACGCTCCGGAATCCCGCCCATTCCATGCCATCGCATTGCTGGAATTCGAACGAACGAAATGGTGAACCGTGAACGCCCGACGCACACGTGAGAGCAAGAGCGAGCGTGAGTGAGATGGAGCGAAGAGAGAGACTTGTCTCGCTCACTCAGCTTGCTGCGACGCATCATGCATGGGCTGGGGACCACTGCATGGTCAATTTGTTTTTCCCCTCATTTTCTTCTGTTTACATACGTGTACCAATATTCACTGTGTTTAAGTTTTCTTCTTCTTACATATGCAATATGTGGATTTTTATATAACTGGCTCAGCCCTCGATACTATGCGCAATACTCAAATCATGTTTGGAAGTCAGAAGCCGCCACTGGCCGGAATGCGGAGATGGGCCGTCCGGAGCCTGTCGGTCCAACACACACACTTTGTTAATAAAAACAAGAAAAATGCGAGAAAAGGCTATTCGAACTTGCGGCCAAATGCAGAGTCGTCGACAGAAAGAAAGAGAAGGGTTAATACGCAATAGGTACAGAATGTGATCACACAAGAGAGAGAGACAGAGAGAGAGAGAGAGGAGAGAGAGAGAGAGAGAGAAGATCGAATAAGAAGAAGAAAAAAGGGAAAAATTACTTGCAATGCAGGACAGATAGACACAAACAGGGCGCGATCGAACCAAAATCGGCGCGCGCTGTTTAATTTATTTGTTGATTTTTTTGTCACATGAATAGTAAACAGTCCACGCACACACACACACACACACACACACCTTCAAAAAAAAAAAAAACAAGCAGAGAGGGAAGAGCTTACTGCACCACCCTGCATATCCCAGCTCCCAGCTTCGCTTCGCATCGCTTCCTCCCAACATCCTAGCTTGACTGCGGGTTTCTGCTCGCACACATTCTTTTTTATAGTGGAAACCCGTGGTGGAGCCAGCGTTTGTAGGGGCCGTTTAGAGGGCAACGTGGGCTTTTTTGGCAAAAAAAAAAAAACCCCCCCTGATCCAGAGGGTGATTGAAATGGGTGGTCGCACACGAATAGCTTTCGCTGGAGTGGTGGCGGTGGTGGTTGGTTGCAGTGTGCGGTGTGTGTGGGCCGTCAAAGGAATGGAAGGCAGCCGATCCGATGAAACAAGGTCTGGTAAAATAGGAGTGGAATGAAGTGGAAATTTGTGTGTGTGTGTGTGTGTGTGTGTGTGTGGGATGTGCAATAGTGGAGGGAAGTGGCGACAGAGTGCGTGTCTGGTCTGGCAAAGTTTTGGGTAAGGTATCGATTCTGATAAATTGGTGCGAGGGCGTGCTGTCTTCTTCGTTTTGTTTGTGTTGGGAGTCCAGTGTCTGTCTGTCTGGCTCTTGTTGTGGGGTGTCTTCGCCTTTTTTCCTTTTTTTTTAAAAATTTTCTTCTTTCTTTTTGTTTCTGTTGGTCCCAATTTCTCCATATAAAGAAAGAATCTCGTTTCTTCTTTCTTCATCGGCCGGCCAACAATCAATCCCAATCCCGCGAAGAAAATGAGCAACACAAGCAGCCCCAGCGTGAAGACAGCCGCCGTCGCCGCCGACGCCACGACGACGACGACGGGAGACTGGCGCAGCGACCCGGCCCGCCGCAAAGCCGTCGTCGACGCCCACTTGGCCGGCCACAAGGGCCCCCTCTTTGCGCGCTGGCACGTCCTCCCGCTCGCTCGGACGCGCCAGAAGGGCCGCAAGGAGAAGATCGACTTTGACATTTACCCCAACAACAACAACAACAACAACAACAGCGGCGACAAAGCGGCTTCCGCGGTTTCCGCCCCCGCCCCCGCCCCCGCCCCCGCCCCAGACGCTGCCCCAGTCCCAGCTGAACCCCCAAAAGTCGCCCCCGCCGCCGTCCCAACCCCAACTCCCCCCTCCCAAGCAAAGCGACCCCGCGCGCCACTGCCGCCCATCCAACTCACCATGATCTTCGACGAGGGCGACGCCGACGCCGGCACCGGCTGGTTCGCCAAAGTCACCGACCGCGCCACCGGCATGAAAGTCGCCGTCGCCAGCGGCTCCGATTTCGACGACGGCGAGACCGAGGTCCGCTGGACCGCCCCAAACTACGCTGCGAAAAAGTACCGCCCCTGGCGCGACCTGCTCCCCGCCGCGGCATCGGCGACGTTCGGCAGGTGCGGCCCGTACAACGTCAACGGCGACTGGAACGTGTACTTTAGCGCCGACAGGGACGCCGGCGCCGTCGCCGCCAACAAGACCGCGGATGCAAAGGCGAAGAAGGAGGCCGAGGCCAAGGGCAGGTTGCTCGGCGAGCTGGAGCGGATGATCGCCGTCGCGGCCTGCATCCAGTCGGAGGATTTGCCGTGCGCTGACTTGCCGAGGGACCTGCTTCCCGAGCTGCACGCTGGGTTCTTGGCCGACGCTTTCAAGGGCACCGCGTTGGAGAAGCTGCCCGACCTGGCAAAGTCGACCATCGCCATGTTTATGGAGCCGCCGGCTGTTTACCTCAAGGGCGTGGTGCTCCCCGATAAAGCGCCATTGGAAATAGTTTATGAGGACGACGATGATGACTGGGGCGATGGTGAAGAAGAAGAGGAGGAAGAGGAGGAGTGATTGGCCCGAAAATACAAGGCTGTTAAAAATAAACTGCTTTTCGGACGAATGCCGTCGCCCAATTCTGCGCGGGACGCGCGTCGTGCGCATCTTCACGCTTGTCGAAACACAAATACAAGGTGGACGTTGAGAGGGCAAAAGAGCGGTTTGGTCCCACCTGAATCCGACCGTGAAGCGCGACGCTCGAAACGTTTCGCGGCAAGTGGATGAGCACGTCGGACCAGGTTCCGGCAGCTCGACGCGATACTCGCGGCAGCATTGTTTCTGGCGTCGCCGGAAATTACGATCGCGCAGCGCCTGAGGATCCGCCACAAGTACCACCACACACACACACACACACACACAAGCCATAACCTCATATTTTCGTATCCCATCCCCTCCCCCTGGTTCAACTTTGTGAAACCCTTCAATAACCAAATAATAATCCTGAGCTATGACCAGTAATTTCGGCGTTCGTTCTCGATTGAGCCCTTTCCATTTTTGCCGTTGTCAATGTCGTTTTCCGTGAGTGAAACGGCCGCCCCGCTGCCTTGTGCTCGGAATTGGGAAGCTCTCCAACTTTGGAGTGGTAGGTAGCACCCTGGCGAGGGATCTCGCCACGTTCGGAGGTCTTGCAACTGCGCTTCTCAAGGCCTGGACGGAACCAAATGTCTGCCTCTCTTGGTGGCTTTGCCCACCGTCGTAACCCTTTGGGGCCTGGTGGCACATATCAAGGATATCATTTTCGATATCACATTTGCCATCGTTTGCACGCGTGCCTTTTTTTCCTCCAATGGCAACGCTAAGGTCTGATTTTTACAATGTGCTTGTGGGATTGGATCCGGAGGTTCCAGATCGCCGGGGGCAGCTGGCGCTCTGGCGACGATCGTGTGGAACTCGTCGCCAATATATCAATATTGACATGTCGCAAAAGGGTCGTGGGATGGAGTGTCGGGGTCCAACTTTTGCTGGAGAAGACACCTAAACGTACTGTAAAATCAATTTAGAAATGAGGAAATATTTTCTAAGCCTTCTTAGCTCAGCTGGCAGAGCGTATCCCTCGTACCTTAGTGGTAGGATAAGGTCGTCGGTTCGATTCCGGCAGAAGGCACTTTTCATCCGTTTTCTTTCCCAAAGAAACATTTCGGAGAATGTTACTAAAACCCAAAGGTTTATGGGAAAGCACAAACATGAATTCGAGCTGAAGGAAGGGGAGGGGGGGGGGGGAATCCACACGCTGTGTTAAGTTGCTGCAGAAAGTAAAAGGGTCCGTTACCGTCAGACGCAAGCAATTCATTTGTTCTTACGTATCACTCTTGTGAGATGATTGTGCCGGATTTTCGCGTGGAGCGGAATTTTTCGCTGCGCACAGGGGCACAAGCGTGTGCCGCTGTCTCACGTGGCCTTTGAAGGAGTGCACTCATGCGGCCTCATCAAGGCACGAGGGGCACGCGCAGCTCGTGGAGGGCGCATTCACACCATCCATCAGTCACGCCTACATAAGCCATAACCAACGCCCATAATTCAGAATTATATCCTCCACGAGCCCAAGACGGAAGCGGATGGGGGAGAGTACAAATATCACGAATCGGGTGCCTTTCCCTTCCCGCTTTGGCCGTCTCCACCCAAAAAAAGAACCAACTCCCCCGTTTAGAGCCTCATACTACGCCCCGCAGGGTGGGCGCATCGCATAGAACCAACCTCTTTCTTTCTGTACCTTCGACCTACAACTTCGCTACAAGGATCGACCGCACTCCACAACGCGGGCACAAAATGTCAGCTGCTCCTGCCAGGTCCCTTCCCCAGTTGCAGTCCCAAGCCACTGGCAGCGGTCGTTTACCCAGCCGCGGCGACATCGGCTTGAAGAAGCAACCTTCCATCGTGGCGCTCGAGTCCATCATGACCGACCTGCTCGAGCTGACTGGACGCTCCTCCAAGCTCCCGCTCCCACCGGTCATCGCTGCACCTTGCACTCCATCTAACCAGCGCGCGCAGAAGCAAACACGGTCGACCGGCGCTTCCCCAATAGCGCCAGCGCCCAACGGCACCCATAGAAGCAACAGCGACAACCTTCCGAATCCCCAAGGCCCTGCTCCCACTAAAGCTAAAATAAGACGTGCTGCGGCTACCGCAGCCAGCCTCCGCATCGTCACAGACTCGTCGGCGTTCCAGCAAGGCTGCTACCAGCCCGTCAGCGTCATTGATCCGTCCAGCAACTCCGCTTTCCGGGCGCTCCTTCTTCGCAGCAAAGTCGCACCCACGCTATTTGCGAGCCTTTTTGCGCCGTCGGCATCCATCATTACCGATCGAGGAAGGCGCGCTCTCTCTTCCCCCTGCCGAACCGGTCGATCCATGTCGGTGTCCGCGGAGAGCACTGGCACACCAGAGAAATCACGCGGTTTCTCGGC
Organism: Zopfochytrium polystomum; assembly: GCA_025765615.1. Taxonomy (NCBI): domain Eukaryota; kingdom Fungi; phylum Chytridiomycota; class Chytridiomycetes; order Chytridiales; family Chytridiaceae; genus Zopfochytrium; species Zopfochytrium polystomum. Next base: position 190,825 of record JAIVFJ010000088.1, read on the forward strand.
CTCTGCACACCCTCCGCAGTCGATCGGCGGCTGGATCCGCTGCATTGCCGTGCTCGAACTACCCCCAGATCCGTCCGCTCACCACCCTGCCCTCCACCTTTTCCCGCAGATCCCCTCCGACTCGTCCCGCCGCACACATTCCGCCACCACCCACTATCTTCCGCCTGTGCCCGCAGAACTCCCCGCAGCTTCCTTCGCCCTCATTAGCGCGCCCTTCTCCATGGGGACCAACGCCGCCGTAGCCGCCGCTGACGCATCTTTGATCCTCTGGAACCCGTCGGCACCGCCCGTCGCGCTTCGCCCGCCGCCGCAAGGCGACGGCCTCGACCCCGAACATTGCGACTACGAGTTCCCGCTGGTCCATGCAGCCGAGCTGTTTCGGGTCGTCCGGGAGAGAGGCCGCCCTCTCGTGCGGTCGCCCGCGGAAGGAGACGGCATGACACAATCGGCGACAAAAGTCGCGCCGATTATGCCCGCGCGAAGAAGCTCCCTGCAGCGGTCGCCGCAGCGACCGCCACCGCCGCTGCAGCAGACCGAGACGCAACCAGACTACATGGCGCAGTTTGCCGCCGCCGCAGCGATGGCCGCAGACGCCTCGTTCGCCGCGCTGCTCGCGCAGAAACACGCGCGCCGCAAGCAGCTCCTCGCCCTGCGGATCCCCGACGACTTCGAAGACGTGGACGCCCGAAAGGACGCCGCCGCCGCCGCCGCCGCCGCCTCCCCGGGTCACCGCGCTTCACGGACGCGCGGCCGCGAGCGTGGGTCTGGGCGGACGGCGGCGGCGGCGTCATTGGAGAACGGTTCCACTGCCACTACAGTGGCGCCGAAATCCGCGTTGCGGTCGGCGGCGCCGCGTGTGGTGCGACACGTCGTGTCGTTCGACTCGGCCGTCGTCGAGACCGGGTCGTCGACCGCGTCCACGACCCTGCGCTCGTCCTCCCGTCAAACACCCTCCAGCGTGCTCGCGTTCGACTCCGACGACGACCGCGCCGCCGACACTCTCCCGGCGTCCGCCGCCGAGCTCGCGCGCGCCCGCCGCTACGCTCTGGACCCGCTCGCACCCGCCCTGCACGCGTCGTCCCTGCATTCGTCCATGGACACCGTTGGCCGGCCGTCCAAGCCGTGCGAGCCGGTACTGCGAGACGCCGACAACCCGGCCAAGGGCCTGGCGCGGTTATGGCGCGGAGGCAGGGTCGCGCCGGCGTCTGCGGCGGAACAGGTGAAGCGGAATTTGCAGAAAGAGGAGTGCGCGAGGAAAAAGGAGCGCGACGCGGCGCTGATTAGAAGTTTGACGTTGCCGATTGTCATGTAGGGGATGGGAAATACACATTCTTTCAGATTTGTCCTCTTTCTTCATGAAAATTGCATCGACTGCTTTCTCCCCCCCATCTTTGCTCCATTCCCACAACCACACCTCGAAAACAGCTTGCCACTCTTATCGAATAAAAATATCGAGTAAATGAAGTCACAGTATCAAACGATTGTGCACCAGAATTTTTGATGCAGGAAATTACGGACCCAGACTTAAGCTGCCTCTCATCGTTGCATTATAGCAGCCGTATTCAGCGAAAACAGGCAGCTACTGACAGCTGGCGGTCCTACCCAGACCTCGGATGGAGGGATCGGGTGTGGGCCCACCGACCAGAGTTTTCAATTGATGCGCAAGGAAGTCAGGGAAAACAATTTAGGAAAATTTTCTGAATATATATGACAATTTTCCCATGTTATTCGGCCATTTGATTCAGTAAATTTTCAATTTTTGGGCTGAACAGTCAGACATAAGAAAATTTTCCTGATGATGGAATCGCTTTTGAATCAATCCCAAATGGTCATTCGAATCAAATGCAGGGTTTGTGTTTCATCCTACTGCTGCAGCTGACAATGCCCTCCCTAGATCAAGTTGCTCATGCCACAAAAAATGAGGACACGCCCGATGTGGGGGTCGAACCCACAGCCTTGTGATGGCTCACGTGCACATGTCGCACATGCCGTAAGAGTCACACGCTCTACCGATTGAGCTAACCAGGCAACACACACTGCATTTTTCCGCCCAATTTGATCAGGAGAATAATCACAACTCCCTCCATTGGCCTGTTCTTGGGTGATCATATAGCCCTTCCTGCGGAAAACTGAATAGTGATAGACAGTGGACAAAATCTGTGTGCAGTGTCAGAGGCATCGTGCACTCCTCCTTGCTGCAGTACACGAAGCTGTTACTGCTTGCAATGGGCTCAAATGACACACGCAGACCCCTTGCTTCAGCTGGGAGAACCTACCCCCCCCGCCCCCCTTCTGTGGAGCCCACATTCTAAGTCTGACTGAACACTTGCAGAGTGGCTGTTTGGAGCCACTTGGCTCAAGCTGACTGTTAAGCATCTGCCTCCCATCTGTTACCTGTGCCCTAACTCTGTGTCCCTTTTGCTCACATGTTTGCAAAAATGAATGAAGCTCCCCCAATAGTTTATAATCACTCCAGTTAATCATAAACATAGTAGAACCATTTTTGTTGATAATCCTTGGCTTCAAGGATTTGTAGAAGCTGAAGGATGCTCTCATGTGGGCTCTAATTCACGTTCTCTCAAATGTCACGCACACAACGTTGGAGGTGTGCACAGGGGCCAGCTGCATCATGCCATCAAGGCAGTTTTGTGTGGCGGATGGGGCACAGCAATGCTGAAGCCAGCTGCCGTCTCCCGGGAGCCTTAAGATGGCCAAGCCAACTGGTGGGATTCCAGGTGGCTTCTTCAGTCTTACGCTCTCCCAGATGAGCTAAGACGGCTGCATTTGTGTGGTAAAGTAAGAACATTTGTAGCCTTCCTCCTTGATGAAGAAGGCAATGCAGCACAACCGCACCAACGTAAAGTTTCAATTTTCTAGATGGTAAGTCAGACTCTCAGCACAACTTTTTCATGAAAATAGCACTCTTTCTAAGGCGGCAAAAAAGTGGAATCAGCTTGGGGGGGAAACAAACAGGAAGCTAAGGCACCTTTCATTCATTACTGTTTTGTTTTTTTGTTTTTTGTTTTTTTTTTTTTTTTTTTGTCAGTTTCTCTCTCTCCTGATCGTCTACTTCCCTGTTCCTGCAGAGTTTGTTTTTGTGTAAACTTTATTTCATAGGAGTGGGGAATTAGCTCAAATGGTAGAGCGCTCGCTTAGCATGCGAGAAGCACGGGGATCGATACCCCGATTCTCCAAAACCTGCTACGTGTTATGACAAGACACAACCAAAGCCCTTGGAAAGGAACCAAAAAATTTAATGTGGGGATGGGACTAGAGGGGGTCCCTTTGGCAAAAAGCTGATAGAACTCAGCTTTGCATTCAGGGTTCAGTTGTTGTCCATATCTCAGATCTGACGACAGAGAGAGTGCTCTGGACAGTTGTTTGCCCTTTGTGAGGTGGTGCTGGGCAAAGTGCTGGCGAGGTGCTGGCAGGATGCTTCCACCCTGTCCCTTTCAATTTGACATCAGCCTAAACCATCATCACATTTTTGTTCATTTCCACTGGACTGATTGTCTGTTGTTGTGAAACCAAAATTTTTTTGGGCACTGATGTGCGCTTCTGTGCCTGAGTGTGTAAGGTCACATGGTGTAGTTGGTTATCACGTCTGTCTAACACACAGACGGTCTCCAGTTCGAGTCTGGATGTGACCACAGGCTGTGTGTGGATGAGTTTTAAAATCGAATTAGTGCACTTGTTGTTCTCACCAAAAATGTCTGTCTGGCGTTGAACTGACATAATTGTAAGCAAGAGGGCCCAGACAGACGGCCAGATTGCACCCACAGTGAAAAAAAAGGTAAAAGATTCATTGAAAAAGACGAAAACGCCTATAAGAAAAAAAGAAAAGAAAAAAGGAGGAAGAAAACTTCAGGAAGGATATCAAAAAGGGAAGAGTGTTGATTCCTTGATAATTAAAACAAGAGAACTTTGGGGACAGGGCCAAGACTTGCATCAGTCTGGAAATTACGTTGTTTCTTTCTTTCCAACCAACGCACATCTGCTTGGGCAGGACATTCTCTGATGCAACGACAATATGATATCTACTTAATTACTGTTCAATTCGGCACAACTTTGATAAGTGTTGAGATTTGAGCCTAGGAAACCAACTTCCTGTGTCGACGGTGGCTTCGTCGTCGCTGCTGATGCGACTTACACTAAGGAAAGCAGCAGTTTGCCAGATTCCAATGTCTGGGAAAGGTTGAAGTCCTCCTGGTCATTGAGTCTGGAAAGTTAAACTAAGCCTGAATGTTCATTATTAGCCCCCCTGGCAGTCTCTAATTTGCATCAGAAACGGTTCAAGTCAGTCCCAAACAGCCTGGCATGGGCATTTTAGGTAGGCTCTTGTGCAAAAAGTTTTTGGTCAAACACTTTTGCTTGGTCCATCTGTAAACAGTCTACTCTGAGTGAGGGAGTGGAAGGAGTGAATAAAGTGGAGATGTGTGTTTTGTGGGTGGGTCCTTCTCCCCAACTTGGAGAGAAAGAGAAAAACTCTGTTATGAATTATTAACACATGATGATGGTATACACTCTGTAATCGTTGCTAGGCAAGCTTGACCAGCACAGGGTAGAAACCTCTCCTATATTATCTGCTTGAGCAGAGGAGGAGGAAAACTGTTGACACCGGGTTTCCGTTCCACTTAATACTCAGAGAATTTGTCATCAGCGCAAGCCAGCGCCCAGGTCTGCATTGGCGGTGGCTCGCTCTCCCAGGGGCATCGTGAGAACGATAACTGACAGTCACAATAGGTTCGAGTCCGTCTTGTGCCTCTTGCTGCTAACCAGTCAGTTCCGACCCTAAAACCATCTGCCTCTGCCAATGACGTCAGCTGGCGTCATACAAGCCCTTCAACCACAACTGCATCAGCAAGTGTCACAGCAACACTTGCTGCTGTTGGCTGTTTGTTTGTTGTTTGCACACCTGTGTCAACATCCAGATGGCTGCGCTCACCAATGTTGTTGAGGCCAAAAGGCATGGTCATCCAGCAGATAGACCTATGATTTTGCATTTTGCTCAGTACTGTAATTGACTTTTTGATTTACATTTCTGGATTTTCAGATATTTGTGTTGCTTAGACAGATTGGCCATATGCTCACTAAAACTATTGCAATACTTTTTGGCATACTTTTTGCTTTGGACCCTCAGTGGCAACAGAAAGGACAACAACATTGGGGTAGGCAGGATCCTTGCAGAGCACTGGAGGTGGAGGTGATTGCAAGGTAGCTGCTGCGTGTGTTGGTGCAGGGTTGGCAAGCAATGAAGGCATTGGGGTCTCAGTGGCCACCACAGAGCCCCAGCACATGACCACAGCAAAAAAGTGTTGGTGTACAGTGATGGCACTGGAGCTGTTAACTGAGGTAAAGCAATTTGGTCAGGGTGTTACTGGGCCAGCTAGGGATGCAGGCTTACTGCTTTGGACACCAGGGGACACCCTGGGACCCAATGCATTTGGTAGCGTAACGGCGGTACCACCTACGTCTGTGACAGGAGATCCTGTGGCAGTCACATGACTTGTGGGAGACAAGTAGTGTGGGAAACATAAAATAAAAATGAAAACAAACCACCACTCTTGTCAACCCTAGCAAACAACAAAGCTGCAGGTCAAGTGCCAACCAAAGGAGAATTGCTGCACAGAGTGCAAAGAACGCAAAGCACCAAACTTCCTTCCATCCCAGACCAGATTGCAGATAGCTTTTGGCTCCAACGTTTGATTGATTCCGTGCAAGAAAATCTGGTCAACTTTGCTCAAATTGGACCCCAAGTTGCTGTGGCCTTGCCTCAGGTGAGCCAAACCACTAACAGTGCACCAGTCTCTGGCGAAAGGCAAACTGCCATTTTCATATACAAGCCTATTGCGCTAGTTGTTATCTGGCTGCATAGTGTAGGGGTTATCACATCAGATTCTGATTCTGGGGACCCCGGTTCGATTCCGGGTGCGGCCTTGGTTGAATATTTGAAGCAATCTGCCAATGGTTTGTTGTACACCATTCCACCACCGTGTATGGCTGTTGTTGGCAGAAAATTGTACCATGCTCTAAGAGATCTGTCCTTTATCCCGCCTTTGCAGAAAATCTAACCCTTTCTGGTCTTCACCTGTAGCAAGTTGTTCTTCTAGCTAGAGGAAGGACTTTTTGGCCGTCGCATTCAAACGTTTGCTGAGACGCCTTGTTTGCCTGATGGGTGCCTCTGTGTGAGACATATTTGAGTGAAAAGCGATTGTGGTTAAGAAGCTTTCCTCCTCATGAACCGCCATGTTCCTTGCAGGCGGCTGATTATCATGCCACTTTTCTGACGCAGTCTTGTCCTAAAATGAACCTGCAGAGCCACAGTTGTGTGCTGGTTGCACAAACAGTGCTCGCAATCGTGGAGTTGTAACAGAGTAGCTGACAAGCAGAGTGGAGCTGCAGAGCTGCAGGGTTGCAGAGTTGCAGCAGAGTAGCAGAGCTGCCAAGTTGTGGCCAAGTGGGTAGCAGCAGAGAGGCAGAGTCCCAGAGTCAGGGGGTTGCAGAGTTGCAGCAGAGCAGTGGAGTTGCAGAGTAGCAAAGAAAATCAGAGCTTGCAGATTAGCAGTGCAGAGTGAATTTGCAGAGTTGCAGAGTCACAGAGTTGTGCAGACAGGGAGTTGCAGAGCTGCAGAGTAACAGAAGCGTAGAGTAACAGGGCTACAGAGTCACAGTGTGGAAGCCTGGTGAGACTGCCTAATCCTGGCGGATAAAGGGCGGGGTACTCCAGGACAATCTGTGCGTGGAACTGGTGGGTGAAGCGGAATTGGTCTCCATTCAACACAAGCCTCCATCCACCGCTCAAAGCCCAAAAGCAACAAGAAAAGCCCAAGCAAAACGCGCTTGTAAGGTGTGTGCTGCAACAAAGGAAGCAGCTGGCGCTTCCACAACAGAGTTGCCAAGTTGTGGCAAAATTGGTGTGTCGCAAAGCCGTGGAGTTGCCTGGCTGCAGATTTGCAGAGTTGCCAGTGGGGTTGAGTTGCCAAGTTGCAGAGTCTGAGAGTCTGAAAGCCTGAGAGTAGCGTAGTCATGGTCCCCTGGAGTGCACTCCCTGAACTCTTTGCTCTGCTCTGCCACTCTGCTACTCTGCCGCAACTCAGCCACTGTGCTAGTCTGCAACTCTGCAATTCTGCAACTCTGCGTTCAGTTGAAGAGTCATGACACACACAAGATGAGGACAGTCTCTCCTGTAAACAGTCTACTCTGAGTGAGGGAGTGGAAGGAGTGAATAAAGTGGAGATGTGTGTTTGTGGGTGTCCTTCTCTGCAACTTGGAAAGAAAGAGAAAAAAAACTCTGTTATGAATAATTGATACATAATGATAATATACATGCTGTAATAGTCGCTAGGGGGGTGTGACTGGCACAGGGTAAAAACCTCTCCTATATTATCTGCTTGAGCGGAGGAGGAAGAAAACTGTTTATACTGGGTTTCTGTTCCACTTAAAACTCAGAGTATTTGTCAACAGTGCAAGCCAGCGCCCAGGTCTGCATTGGCAGTGGCTTGCTCTCCCCATGGGCATTGTGTAGAACAATAAGTGACAGTCACCATAGGTTCAGGTCTGTCTTGTGCCTCTTGCTGCTAACCAGTCAGTGTAAGTCTGACCTGTCCCAGTTAGTATAGGGGCTAGTATCACCCCCTGAAACAGGGTAGACCCAGGTTCAATTCCCAGACTGGGAGCAGCAGCAGCTGCAGGACGCAGACTCATGCATGCTGGACACTTGCTGGGGCAGCGTGGAATAAAGCATCTGCCTATAATCTCAGTTTCCTGTAATGGCCCTGCCCTGCACTTGTTTGAGCAAACTCCACCAAAGTCACAGAATGCCAACATGAACTGACATATTTGAGAAGGTTCAAAGGACTGCAGTAGGTTGCACCCAATGAGTGGAGACCCACCTGCAATACCTGCAATGGCCAACAGCGCTTGGCTCACAGTTTGCCTTTTGAAAAAAGAGAAAAATTTGCACAAAAAACTTGCAAACTAGGGAATGAAGCGTGTGCAACTGCTGGGATTTACAAGCAGTAGCACAACATGTGCAACAAGACCAAAGTGCAGTTGCCAGAGTAGACCAGAAGCAGATGGCTGTATGTCCATGGGCAGATGGCCAAGTCAGCCTAAGGCACCAGATTACAGCTCTGGTCTCCCCAGAGGCGTGGGTTTGCATCCCACTCTGCTCAATTGCGCAATGCACATTTAGCCCAGCAGCTGCATTGCCACCTATAAGTAGTACTGGCATCTCCCACTTGAGGGACCTCTGACTGTGACTGTTGGATTTTGCTGTAAACCCCCCTCTGCCAGACACTTAGCTAGATTTGATTCAAGCATATCATGCACTGATGCACCCTTCCCATGGTTCCCAGTCTATGCCATCATCTCAAAACCAGGATAATTAGAGAACTGCTGCCAAGGCAGGAAGTGTAACACAGAACCTTGCTGATAAGTTGGCAAATTTGGAAAGGTGTTGGTCTCTGACCCTTTCTGCACAGGCTGGGTTCTATGTGAAACAAGAACAGAGACACCTTCCGTCATAGCAGAGGAGCAGAGGGGCAGAGGGAGCATTAGCCCCAGGTTCCTTTCCCTGTCACCAGGCAGTGCATCCCAAGAGAGAATCTTCTACCACTTGTACTGATGCTTGATGCCTTGGGTTGCAGTGAGTGTTGAGCATGTAGAAGCAGCCAGTTGGCGCAGCAGCCCAGCACCTTGATGGACTCTAAGACAGTTTTCTTTGGTTTTGAGTTTACAGTCAACCATGGACATAAGGGGGGGTATATATCAGTGGTAGATAGCTCGCTTTGCATGCGAGATGCCGTGGGTTTGAGCCCCACTACCTCCATTGCTGGAGTAGGGTGTCATTATGTCTCCCAGCAACACCACCTGAAAGAATTTGTTGGAGTGGATTGTCTATGGGTTGTGCTGCTGTGGAGATGGAGGTAGTGCACTACTGAAGGTGGTGGTGATGGGAGGTTGAGTTTGGCTCCTGTCGGTCTTGTGTTTGTCTTTATACAAAACTGTTACAAGGACCATCACTTGCAAAATGCTGCAAGTCATCCTTGCACAAGGTGCTTTTTTTTTTTTTTAATATTGTTCCAGCCCAACCACCTGGTGGCACACAATCCAGTGGGAATTTTTGTTTTAGCCCAGCTGGTGGCCACGGGCCATGCTCCAAGAAAGAATTCCTTTGCCTGGAACCTTCTGCTATGGCTACCTTCATGATTGAATTGGTACGATTGCTGCGTAAAACGCAGTTGTATGCCTTGTAGGTCCACTTGGACTATAGCTTCTGTCTAAATTGACCATGGAGATCTCACACAACCAGAGGGCTGCTTACAACAATGAACAATATCAAAAAGAGCACCATCAGGAGACAGAGCCTGTCTCTTTTGCGCAGGAAAACTGGGGATCACAATGGCTAACACTTATTTCAACTTTTGACTTGGCTTGGGAAACAAAAGTGTGCATACCCTGCTGCAAGCCCTGTACCTTGAATTCAATTCATGGCTAAGGACAGGAGATCAGTACGCTGGCGGACATGTGTGTTTTGTGTGTTTCTGGGAGTTCCTGTTCCTGAGCTTGAAGAGGTTGAAAATCCCTCGTATGAATAACTGAGACAGGATTATAATGATGCCTTGCACACTGCAATGTCGCTAGGTGAGGGTGACTGGTGTGGGGGGAAACACCTCTCCTAAAATTATTTCTTGCCAGAGGAGGAGAACAAGTGGTTTCACTGGTTTTCCTTTCCACTTTACTCAGAAATATTTATCAACAGCACGAGCCACCGCCTGGGTCTGCACCGGCAATGGCTCTCTCTCGGCAAGGGGATTGTGTAGAGTGATAACTGACAGTCACACTGGGATCAGGTCTGTCTTGTACCTCTTGCTACTAGCTCCACCTAACTTTAGGACTGTGGTTGGATGTCTCAGGACGCTTAGCTTCTGTTTGGCTGTCTCATGATACAGCAGTTCACTCCAGGTGAGGGCTTTCTGCCAACAGTCGCGTAGCATAGAGCAATAATAGAGGTACAGTGCTCTGCTGTCCCTGTGGACAACGTGGCCGAGCGGTTAAGGCGACAGACTCGAAATCTGTTACTCTTTGGGTGCGCAGGTTCGAGTCCTGCCGTTGTCGTTGGAGGGCATTTAAAACAGTGCAAGAGCGGCCTGGCTGTTACCTCCATTGCCATCCACAGGTGCATGGTCGTTCTCCAATAATTGGAGGCTGCTGGAAGTAACTAAGGATCGAAATTGATATCTTGATACCCAAGAAATATCGCATAGATCACATCACAAAAATCCTTATGTGATAGCAATATGTGAAAAAACTGCAGAGACTCTCCCCGGTGACAATAGCAATATTCTGATATTTATTGGCATCAAGTCTACTTTCATTTGTTCTGGAGGAAATCAAATCTACAACCTGATATCAATATAGATAGCCAGGTAAATAGCCAGGTAAATAGCCACTAAACCAAGCCATACAACACCAATATGGGTCCAAATGTCACTATATTCTATTGATTTAGATCCTTAGAAATGACCGCAATACAACCAGCAAACAAAACCTGTGGTTTGCCAGTTGCTGGCTGCCAGTGTGAGGATCCGCATTGTGGCAGTGGCGTTTGGTGCCTGCTAGGGTTGTAGATGCAACCCAAAAGCTTTGGGTGGCCTATGACATTTCTAATCTCATGGGTCAGTAGTTAGCTGGGGTTTTACAAGCGCTCCCTGAGATAATTATTGACAATTACCAACATAGTAGGCCCACCACCATGAAAATTCTAATTTTAAACTTTCCCACAATTTATCCTGCATAACAGCAAACCTTTGTCCTGTCCTCTGCATCATAAAAGAGCTTCTTGTGTTCTTTATGCTGACTGGGACACAGCATAGAGGACACACCCCTTTTCTTTCCTGTTTAGTTTTTGTTGCTTTGGTTGATGTCGCTCCCTTTTACCATTCTTCCATCCCCTTTCTGTGCAATGACATGTGGCCTCCCAGAGCTTCAAATTTCATCCATCGTCAATTTTGAGGGAAAATCTTCAAATTTGAGAGAGGTGTGGCTGAATGTGTGACTGTCGCCTTACCAATTGTTCTTTTCTTTCCTTTTCTCCTTTTCTTAATTCTTTTGTGTTGTTTCATTTTCTTGCTTTCCTTCTTTCTTTCTTCTTGTCTTTTCTTTTTCTCCTTGACTGCTATAAACCCTGCCACCCCTCCCCTATCCCTTTCTCTTTGTCTATGTTCTATCTTACTTTCCTCAATAGAACTCTCTCTCTCAGTGCCATCATATTGTTCTTTGTTTGTTGAGGTGGTTCTCCCTGGCCAGTGCGTTGTTGACCAAGGAGGGAGATGAGTCCTCTTAGGCCAGAGCCACCAGATCCAGCTGAAGAGGCAAGAACAACATTCCCCTTGGGCCAGTGTGTGAAGACCAAGCCTTGTGTGATGGCTGGTTCTGGGACAGTACTGGGACAAAAACTGGAAAAGCCAGACTTTACCCAGGCCAGGTTTCAGGTGGTATCTCAAGAATTCCTCAACAGTCTGAACCCTTACCTGTGTGTACGCAAGCCTGGACTTGGCACAGACACAAACTTCTTGGTATGTTTCACCTCTCGATAGCAGCCTCAATGTACAACCAAATAACAGCTTTGTTGTGTAGCTGCTTGGATTGCACTTGAACTCCCTCTGCCGCCACCCTCAGCGCATTACCCGTACCTGCAGATTGCTGATGAGCGGCAGCTGGCTCCTGGTCCATCCTGAAGTAAGGGCTCAGCGGTTTGACCAAACTGGTGCTTTATCCGACTGGTTTAAGGCCAGCACAGTGCCTAAAACAATGTAAAATTTCACCCAGTGGCATATATTGCTTGAAAGTTTCATGTGCTTTGCTTTCACTGGAATATTTCAGGGCAGAACAATGCAAGTCAGAACTCTGGTTAAGCAAACCACTGAGCCTTATCCTGAAGCAACTCTGGGTATCAGCAAGACGCTGTGCCAGACGCTGTGCCTGTGCAAGCACCATGGAGGTGCCTGCCCATACAGCTACATGTAAGCCCACACGCATAGCTGCACCTGCGCCTACATGTACTCCCTCGAAGGATCTGTCAACTCAATCAAGTTCTGTGACTTGACCTGCGTTGTTGACAGAGGCCACAAATGTTTGACTCTGATGACAAGAGCTTGGGCTGGCATGCCTGTGCTTCTGTTATGGTTGACGCTACTTTGGCCCAACGGCATCCACCCCTACCGCCAGTGCTGGTGCCAGCACCTGGGTGTCCCCTGGCTCCACAAACACCGCTCTGGCAATCATGCATGGGATCAGCCATCACTTTGGGGACCTTGCACGCCTAAGACAGTGGGATATCGGGGGATTCCGGGGATTGAACCCGGGACCTCCTGCACCCAAAGCAGAAATCATACCACTAGACTAAATCCCCTGCCAGTGTTTCTGCAAAACAGAGAGTTGACGTCACGCCACCATTTTGTATTTGTTGCCGTTGCTGCTTTTCCAGCTTGTCACTTTTGCGACAGCTGGTGGCCCGACCCCAACAAACACAAATGCGTGATACCCTTCTATTTCTACCCCGATTACTTCCACCCCGTGCGGTATGGCACAATGCTGTTGGCGATCGCAATCTCGCCCTCGCAGCATCGGACTGAACAGCCGCGTTGCATAGGTGGGGGTCGTTTCGCTCTCCTCTGCGTTCCCCCGTTCCCCTGGCGAGAAAGTGATCGCGATTCAAACTCTCCGTGGGAACGTGGCGACTGACCCAAACCCGTGTGGCCTGCGACTTTGTGAGTGGGCAGCACGCGTCGCGTCTGGGTCCGTCACGTCGTTGGTCTCACAGAGTGAATGAGCGATAGCTCGCGTCGTTTCTGTTTTTGCAACAAATCGGTCGCTGCTTTCCGGGCCATTTTCGCTGACGTAGTGGAGAAACTGGGAGGGCGATCCTCAAGTTTGAGCTTGGGATCGCTGCTCATTTCTCTCTGCCGCTGGAGCGGTCCTTACGGTCATGTAGTTCGTGTAGTGTGATTTGAGAGGACAAGTAAAGACCGCAATTGACAACCATAATTTCTCCCGCCCCACTGCTTCCCGCCCCCGTCAAAGGAAGAAAAGCTAGCAATCACATCGGAGTTCAAATTGCAAAAAAAAAAAAAAAAAAAAGAGAAAAGGGGCATCGCGTTGAAACGGAAGAGAAAGTGAAAAGCATTCGTCGATCCCTCTCTCCTTCTGCTTTGTGTGGCGTTGGTTGCTAAGGCACGGCCGCCCTCCCTCTACTTTCGCGTCGCTTCGCAACGCACTGTGTTGTGTGAGATCCACCAAGCGCCATCCGCCCTCCGCGCAACGTGCGGTGGTGGCGAAACCCACCAAACAGCCCACTCGAAGGTCCCTCCTCAAACGACGACTTCCCAAACCGTTCGCCCCCCTCTCTGTGGACACCAGGTCTTCCTCGCAATCACCATTTCACACTGCGCTCGCCGCGTAAGCGCCTCCCTTGGGGCCTATCTTTGGTTGCTAAGGTACGGCCGCCCTCCCCTCCCTCTCTTTTCGCGTCGCGCGCAACGCACTGTGTTGTGTGAGACCCACCAAACAACCCACCCGCTGGTTCCTCCTCAAACGTCCACTTCCCAAACTGTTCGTTCACACTGCGCGCGCCTGCTTTGGACGGTCATCGAGAGCACGTGACCAGGTGGAGATTGTCTCAAAAAACTGAAAGATTTCAACCCCTTCCTCTCCACTCCCCTCGAAACAAAAACAAGAAGGCCACAAGAAGCAGTCGTCTCGATCAATTATCTCTCTTTGCCATATGCGCACTGCGGGTAGAACTCCAGGCTCAAGCTTCAAAACTAAAAGCATTCATCCCTCTACTTTCTCTTAGGCGGAACTGACTGCAGCAAGAGGCACAAGACGGACCCGAACCTATTGTGTCTGTCAATTATCGTTCTCACGATGCCCATGGGAGAGCGAGCCACCACCAATGCAGACCTGGGCACTGGCTTGCGCTGATGACAAATACTCTGAGTATTAAGTGGAACAGAAACCTGGTGTCAACAGTTTTCCTCCTCCTCTGCTCAAGCAGATAATATAGGAGAGGTTTTTCACCCTGTGCTGGTCACGCTCCAAAAGGTTGGGACCTGGCCACATTCCTCCCCGCTCTCTTGTCTTTCCCCTTGGCTTCTGTCTTGGGAAGGAGCTGGCACAGATTGGTTGGTACTGCCTTCGGTGCCCCCTTTGTTGTCCTGAGTCTCATTCCTTACTGAGTGATTTGGTCCCTTTGGCTTTGCCATTGGGGTTTCTCTGTGTCTTGGACCATAGGCATTTTGCACTTTCTTTTGTGATTGTGCCACCCTTGTCACACTTTTCTTATGTTTCGCTTTTAGATGTATGATGGCTGCTCTTTTTTGTGCTTAAAGAGTTTCTTTTGTGTTTGATGATGGGCTTTAGTAGACTCCATACATTTTCCTGTCTGGTGACCCCTAAACACCTTCGTTTGCCCTTTTCATTAGATAGGATAAGTATTTAGGCTATTGCTCTATTTCCACCTTCAGCCCAGGGTGAGGAGATTTAGAGAGCACTGTCTCACCGGAGTAGCTCTGTCACCTGCACAATCAGCGCAAGGGGAGGCTGTGTGTGTCCTGTGGTGGGTGGTTTAACCCTCTTGAGCAAGGGCTGCCTACTCTGCTTGGACTGAACAGACAGCCGACCAAAGACAGAAAACTCCTGTCCACAAGAACTCCTGGCTTTTTTCTTCTCAACACTCAAAAGCACTTGGTGAAAGTACAGTACCTTGACGATCCAGCTGTTCAGTTCCTTGAGCTTGATCATCCCACTTTGCAGAATTTGATTGAGAAGGTAGCTCGCCCACTCATATTGTAAACAGTCTACTCTGAGTGAGTGAGTGGATGAAGTGAATCAAGTGGAGATGTGTGTTTGTGGGTGGTCCTTCTCGCCAAATTGGAGAGAAAGTGAACAAACTCTGTTATGAATTATTGATACATAATGATGATGTGCACAATATAATAGTTGCTAGGCAAGCGTGACTGGCACAGGGTAAAAACCTCTCCTACATTATCTGCTTGAGCAGAGGAGGAGGAAAACTGTTGACACCAGGTTTCCATTCCACTCAATATGCGGAGTATTTGTCATCAGCGCAAGCCAGCGCCCAGGTCTGCATTGGCAGTGGCTCCCTCTCCCATCGGCCATTGTGAGAACAATAACTGACAGTCACAATAGGTTCGGGTCTGTCTTGTGCCTCTTGCTGCTAACCAGCCAGTCCCGCCTGACAAATCCCATCGCAAAAGTGCTGCTCCTGAAATGAAGCCATTCACACGCTATGGACAGCTTCTCTCTATCATGCCAATCAGCTGGCAAGAGGACTTTGATGAGAATTCAGAAGACATAGAGACTGTGATGGTTGCAGAAGTTCATTTGCAGTCAGAACTTGTGACAAAACTTCACTTGCCAGTGATTTCAGAAGGTGGAGAAACAGTTGCTATTGACATGAGGCTTGTGAAAGGTGTGATTGGATGAGTCAAAACTGGTGGTGGCACGTCGTGGGTAGTGGTGGAAAAGCCAAGAAACATCATTGTTCATAGTGAATGAAGCATCTTTCCATAAGAGCCAAGAATAAAGTTGATTGTCTCCTTCTTTAATATCCACCCTCCGATCATCTTGAGGCGGGTGTGCCAGCTCCCATACTTGGAAAATGGGAGCTCCCATCACCGTTTTTCCTTGTCTCTTGTAACAATACCCAGCACCTTTGGCAAAAACTGGTTTCCCCAGCTCCCATTCTTGAAAAACAGGAGCTCCCACTACCATTTTCCTTGCCTCTGGTTTCAATCTCCACTCCCTCCAGAAGATCCCAGAGCCACCATTTTGCTAAAAATGGTAGCTACAGATCTGTTTCTGATGCAAAATGGTAGCTATGTGACCGGCCATGGCGCACAGTGGGTGAGTCCTCCTTCAGAACTCGCAGCACCGGCACGTTGAGTGCTGCAATCAGCAAGATCGGCACTTTGGTGCCCTCCAGCTGGAAGCGACTAGGTTCAGATGCGATTCCTCCTCTACTGGTGTGGTGGCGCGACCACTTGAGTGCGACTTGAGCTCAGTATTAGTGAGCAGTGTTGTTGGCTGCTCTACCATGTCCACAGGCACATTGCCTTGACCAGAGTGGGCAGATGTTCGAGCTGGTTCATATCAGCGCTGGTACATGCACCGACCAAATGCTCTGAACTAGGGCTGTTGCAGCAGCTGCAAAGAATGATGCACCGCACAGTACTTGTTCACAGTATCTTCCAGCAGGTAGAGTGGCTGACCATTTTGCTTTTTTCCGAGATATTGAAGATAAAGATTTTTTTGTGGTCAGCAAGAATAGTCTTAAAATTGGTAAGGCCCAGGGTTGCCAATGGCCAACAACCTGGCACACGTAAGCCTTATTGTTTTTTTTTTTTTGGGTTCAAGGGGCGGTGCGATATTGAAAGTGTAAACAGTCTACTCTGAGTGAGTGAGTGGAAGGAGTGAATGAAGTGGAGATGTGTGTTTGTGGGTGGTCCTTCTCGCCAACTTTGGAGAGAAAGAGAAAAAACTCTGTTATGAATTATTGATACATGATGATGATATACACGCTGTAATAGTTGCGAGGCAAGCCACCACCTTGGAGCGCCAGCTCCCTCTCTGCCAAAGACAAGCCCAATGTTGGAGGGGATTCGGACACAACGGGAAAACACAAGGAACAGTAAGTGTGCAGAAGTGTCTGTTGAATTAAATCAGAACTGTTTTCCACTTAACAGAAACTGACACATCTTGTCCAACTCCCAGGAGTAGTTCCAACTCAATCCAAGGAGGGGGCACACAGGGTGGAAGACAGTGGGTCTCTTCTTGCTTCATCCTACTAGGACACAGACATCTGCCTCACCAGGCCAGAGGCCAGAGGAATCCCCTATCTTAGAAGCCTCTCTCTCTCTTCTTTTTTTTTTCTTTTCCGCTCTCACACGCACACTCTCTCTCTCTGCCTCTCCTTCCCTTGCACGCCCCACGCCCCATCCATGCGTCGTCGTTTGTAGAACGTCACAGGGTTCCGCAACCCAGTCTCGGCCACCCCCTGCCCCAGCTTCGACAATGGCACTTCCAATCCCGACTGCATTATTCCATCATCATCCTCATCATCATCATCATCATCTGCACCCTCTGACTACCACTCACTCACTCCCTCAAGTTGCCCCCCAGGGTTCACCCAAGGATGACGACACCGCATTTGAACATTTGCAGTCCCCCCAAACTACAAGGCCCAACGCCGTGAACGGGTGGCCCTCGATTAGTTACATCGAACCGGAAGAGATCCGCAGGACCCCCGCCCCGCTGGTGCAGCCGCAGTTTTGCGTCCAAAAGAATAAGTTGGATGACGCAGCGAGTGGTGGACGACCACTTGGCGCCATCTTATCCCGTCGAAGGGGCGGTGGCTACGCGGCTCTGCGACCAGATCGCCGCAGAGATGAAGAAAAGGGGTGGACGCACAAACCACGTTGTGCCCTTTGCGTCCTCCCTCCGCAACTGCTCACGAACTCATTGCCCGTGACGCCCCAATTACGCTCGACATCCACCTCGCACGTGCATACGTTCGTCGTTGAAGCCGCATCTCGCCTTCAGGACCAGCCAATCGTGAGAGAACGAAGCGATCCTGCGACTACTGCACTCACATAGCCCACACGGACGTTTGCGAGAACACAAATCCACCGCACCAGGGGACCCCAAAAACCGCCTCTTCGACACCCAAGCTTGTCTTGCGCGCTAAACTGATACTTGCAAAACACAATCATAGAGTCGGCAAGGTTGGGTGAGAACAAGAGCTTGAGCAGCACACCGCGGATCTCGATGCGTAGAACAAGGGGCTACAGAACCAACTGAAGAGGGCAAAAGAGGATCGTGAGCAGCTCAATAACGAGCTCGGCGACCTGCAGGAGGACCACCTGGCGCTCCAAAGCGAGCTCGTCGCCAACGTGGCCGCAGTCGCGGCTGCAGCCGCTGCGGCCGCTGTCGTTGTGCAGGAGACTGTGACCTTGATTTTTGCGGACGCTGGAGTCGCAACCACCACAGACAATGAAGTTATGGATTACGATGCCGTCCTCACGGACGTCGAAACGCAAACTGACACAGAGGGCTTGATTTCCCTCATGACTAGCGGAAGGAACACGAGGCAGCTGCCAGCGAGCTTTGACTCATCATCAGGCGCAATCGCCGCCATCAACAGCATTCAGCACGAGAGCTCAGACTCCGACTCTTCGGGTGGTAAGTTTTGCCCTGGGACGTCTTTTGTATTGCAAGGTATTGACATTTCCACTCTCCCTCCAGAACGAATTCCCACCAAACACTATGTCGGAAAGTGTGGATGTATCCCTCAAACCGCTGTCGCGCTCCCATCAGGCTCAGGTACGCCACGTTGATCGCAACGACTCAAACGGAAAAAATCACTGAGATGGAAGCGCTCGATCGTGCCGAGAGTGAGGGGGAGAGTGATTTGGGTCTGAGTTGTCTTTGTATCGCCGTCGTGGTTGTCGCAGCCGTCTGTGTGGGGGTGAGGGAGGGGACAAGTGACGACGAAGTGGAGACAGGGCGCCCAGTTTTGTTGCTTGCCTGTCTGATTGCCCGTCGACAACAATTGAGATCGAAGGCGCCACCGTCTTTTCGCGAGTGCCCCTTCAAAGAATGATGAATGTGTTCGCTTCGAAAGTTCACGGGCCAACATCACGAGAGATATTATTTTCTTTGAATCCAATTTGTGTTTCTTTGTTCATTTTCAAACGATACCTGCGAGCTCCTTGGGTACTGAGCGCTTTGGACATTTGGCCTCCTGCAGGAACAGCAAGTTGAAAACATTACGGATCTTTGATCGTTACGGAGAAACCGTGTTCTCCTCCTAGTTGTCAAGTCGGACTTGCACCATTCCCGGCGGCTGCCCTGCTGATCGCCCGCCGCGACCGTTCCTGTCGGCTCCCGCTTGGCGTTGGCCACTTCGTCGTCCGTTTTTCGTTTTTCTTCTTCTTCTTCATCGACTCTTCTCCGCTCGCTTCCTGGTCCCGCCGTCACTCCTAGGGGACGGTAGCGGGCGCGTCAGGCGGACAGTTGCGCTCTCAATGAAGGCGCCGCGGCAACGGGAGCGCCGGTAGAATTGCTTGGCTGTGATCGAGTTGATGGCGCGGAGGTGAATGGGAAGTGCGAAGCGGCTGGCGGGGAACGGCACGGCGGAGGACGTTGCGACGGTGGCGGAGTGCGCGGCGCGGAGGGGTGCGTTCGCGATAGCGGCTGCAGCGGCCGCGTCAAAGCTGGCTGATCTGATGCGGACGCGGGCGTTCGCTCGAGCTGCTCGAGCTAACGGCCCGCATCGCGGATGGCGGTCGGTTATCGCTGGACGGAGTTTCCCCGACATGGCGCCATTCGTCGGGGAGACCGACGTTGTGGAAGCTTCGGCTGCTTCCCTTGTTCACCCTTCAGTGGTTATTTCCCTCTTTTAGGGTCCTGTTGAAGGGTCTTGTGTCCCGTTTACTGTCAATGTTCTTTTCTCTCTTTTTCTTCTTTGTTTGCATTGAGTGGTCCCGTGAACAAGGTTGTTTGTGCTGCCCGTGCTGGCCCGCTTCCGACTTCCGCCACTCCCGTGCCACCGCTGTTTCGTCCTCCGTCGTCGTCATCACTGCCTCAACTCGCGTACGTTAGACCTGGGGTCGCACGCCCATCGTCCGCCAGGTGTAGGTAGTCCTGCCGAGACTTCCACATCGAGCGTGCCAGGTTTTGGGTTGCGACAAGGTCACAACCTGAACGAGCCGACAGAGTGAGCAAACAGCGAGATCTCGACACAGCGGACGACGCAGAGGACGACACAGAGACAGGAAGCCGACGAGTCCTGACCTGCGAGCCAACAGAGCAAGGCGACCAGTAGACAGGAAGTCGACACAGCGACAGCGAGCTGACACAGCAAGGCGCCACGACGGGACCCATCTGTCACACCCTCACGTTTTTGGACCCAGCCCCCATCGCCGCAGGTGCGCAGATCTGCCAGGATGGCGGGTACTCCGATCCAGTTTACTCAGCATGGGGTCCCGGTGTTTGATGAGCGTCATGTGAGAGAGTGGGGAAAACAGTTGGGGTTGTACGTTGGGAGGATGGCCGCGACAGCAGCCCAGTATCGCGAACCGGAGGTCGTTCGCTATATCATCGACGCTGCTTTCCCTGAGCATTCGCATGCGCAGCAGGTTGCACAGGCGTGGCGTGACCGGACGGCGACATTGACAGTCGAGGGTTTGCGCGAGGCTGTGCTTGCAGCGTACCGACACATGTCGCCACCGACGACTTATGAAGACATCCAGCGCTTCGTTATAACGCTTCAAGCTACTCCGACTTGGGCTCCGATTTAGGAAGGCGCCATTGGCAATTTGGAGAGGATGCGGTCGGAGATGGCGAACCCCTCCCATTATACGGACTCCGACCTCGTCCGGCTCTTCCTTAGTGCGATGGACCCTTTTACGCACACGTCAGTGTGCCAGAACGTGGCCAACATGCGATCGATGGCGGCTGTACAGGCAGCAGCGTCACGTGCAGCAGCTGCAGCTGCAGGCTCGGGAGCCACTAGCGGAGCGTCATCTCCTGTAATGCCGACTGCGTCCATGACTGCTGCTCCCCCTGGGGTGGCCTTCAACGGACTCCTGACGACGACGGAGGACATCACGCTCGACGAGCTGAAGCGAGCTTTCGGCGCCTTTCTGAACTTACGGCACTCTGGTCCGACACGGGAGAACCCGGCTTTCTACCCGTACATGCCGAGTGCGACAGTCCCTTTGGCGCCGACCTTTTCCGCTCCTGTTGTTCCGTCCGTGCTGGCGCCGCCGCAGCCCTTGCCGTCTTTTGCTCTGCCTTCATTTGTTCCTCCGCAGCTGCCGCCTCCCAGACACCCGGCGGCTTCTCAGGCCGAAGTCGCTGACCTAACAAAGATGTTTCGCGACCTCACCATTGCAATGCAGCAGTATATCCAACATCAGAACGTCCCGAAGGTACCGACAGTTTCGACAGTGTTTGAGGTTGCTGACGTGGATGCTATTGACGTGTCGCAAGTACGCTGCTGGTATTGCATGGAGCGTGGGCATCATCGTGCAAACTGTGATGCATTGCAGGACGGCGAGGTGGCAGGTGCTGAAGTGGTGTTGAACAGACGAACGAAGAGGATTCATTGGGTCAGGATTGGGGATAACGGGCGAAGGGGGATGGGCGATGAGGTTCCTGGTGACCCTATCCATGGCGCTCGGAAGGTGGTTCGGGATCGTATGCGTCAGCTTGGGCGGCCTATTGATGTTGTTGCCCCTCCACCAGCAGTTGCGTCGCACATGTACGAAGTGTCAGCACTTCCGCTTGACGGAAGCACTCTCATTGTGTTTGACGATGGGGACAGCAGCGATGCGAGTGAGGCAGATGAGGCTGCAGGAAGCTCGTTCCCACTCCTCAGTGTAACGCCTGACGTGTTCTCCGCAACTTTTGAGGCCGACCAGGATATTGGGAAGTTGGAAGTTCTCGACTATCTTGCCTCTCTTTCCATTGACCCAGTAGGCCTTTCATTCTGAGCGGCGGACATTGTGCAAGGGGTATTGGAGCGACGACTTTTGCCTAAACATGTGGACTCTCTCATGGCAAAGCGTGCACGGGATCTGGATGTGGCTTGGCCGCCAGCAAGTGGGGAGGAGTCAGTTGTTCCCAAGAAGGTGAAGGGTTCAAGTGGAGGGGCGAGCTTCGGGCCACGATCATCGGTACTCCCACGGCCTGCAGCTGTTGCTGCGCCAGCTGCACCAGATCCGTCATTTACGCCTGCCCCCGCCGCACCTGTGTTCCGCCCGCTTCCCCATCTTCAGCCTCCTGTGGTGGCTCCCCATGGCTTGCCAGTGCCAGGTCCTCCACCTGACCCAGCTCCACCCAGCTCGTCACGGAAGAAGACGAAGGCGCAAAAGGAGAAGATGATGGAGATTGACGGAGAGAAGAAGGAGAAGGCGAAGCAGATCAGAGTCTTTCCGCTTGCTGGAGGAGATGAGGACTATGCAAAGATTTTCGAACAGGTGCTTGATGGCACCCTCACCTTGACGCTTCGAGAGGTTCTTGCCATTTCACCAGGCGTAAGGACTCTTGCACACAAGCAGCTCGGGGGTCGTATGCAGGCTGTGACAGGCCCAGCTCCAACGGTGTTGGAGTCAGTCGCAGTGGTAGAATCAAAGGCGCCAATTGAATGTGGTTTCTACGGGGTGGTCGAGTCAATCGACCGTGCAGTGGAGGTGGAGGCTGCTGTTGCTCGGGCCGGAGTCAGTTCAGTCTTTTGTATGAAGCAAGCTGCAGAGACCACCACCATGCCCTCGAAATCACTACCACTGGGTGGCAGCCCAGTTGTTTCTATCTGACCGCGTGCTCCAACCATTGTCCTTGGTCAGGGCACGACGCAGCTGACAGTGATTGACTCACTCATCGACTCTGGTTCGCAGGTCAGTGTGGTGTCCGACTCTATTTTCGACGCTATTCAGGACTCCTGTTCGACTGGATCATACCCTATCCGTATGAGATCAGTGCATGGGGAGACCCGTGAGCTCACCCGTCTGGCGGCTGTGCCTTTCGATATCCAGGGTGTACGGGGTTATCTTCACTGCTTCATTGTTCCGTCACAGTCGGACCAGCGGACTCCGTTCCGACTTCTTCTCGGACAGAATTTCATTGACTATGTGCATGGACAGTTCATACGTGAAGGCGATACACTTTGGTTTCAGATGACCTCTCCTCTTAACCCAGGCCATCGTGCTCTGGTAAGAACGCAAGGATATAAGCGAGTGCCAAGTGAAGTTGCAAATGAAGAGGCACATTGAGCTTATGCAGTGCTTTCTTTTCTGCCCACGTGGGTTTCCCTTAGAATGTTTTTCTCCCCCGTGTTCTCTTCTGTTCCTTTTCTATGTTGCTCGAAGGGTTAGTGGTTTCCTCCGGGCACTCCGGTTCCACTGGTTCCCTCTTTTTCACTCCTTCCTGACTTCGAGTGAACTGGTCGTGGTGTTTGATTCTTGGGTTTTCTTGCAGGACCAACTGCTTGGGGACCACGTTTCGCGTTCACCGTTCCGTCGTGTTCACCTTTATGGTTTTTTTTCTCTTGCACCATTTTTCGCTGGAAGAGGCGGATTTCACGGGTGCAGGAGCCGAATTGTTTCGGGAATTGTTTGATTTTTCCCCTTCCCCCCTTTTGTTTGGTCGTTTGTCTCAGTAACAGTCCCGTGCTCTCTTCTGCTCTCCCGCCGCCGCTGCTGCGCCGCCCGCTGTTTCCGCGGTCGCCACCGTTTCGTCGTCGCTGCTACGGTGTCGTTGCCGTGCCATTGTCGCTCCGCCGAGCTGCCCTGTCGCCGCACCGCCGCCGCGCTCTCGTCGCTGCATCGCTGTCGTCACTGCCGTCGCTGAGAGTCGTGTCGTTGCATCTGCCTGCAACGACTGGGAGCAGTTCATCGCGTACACCACTTCACATCCTCGTTTTCGGGCCTGGAGCGTCCCAGACCCCGCGGGGCATCGCTCTCCCTTTCCCAGCTGGGGGTGGCAGCTGTGACCGCATCAGATCTGCGGCTTTATTGCCGACCCCGAGGTTTCAACTGGTTTGCCACCTCCGCGACAGCTTTTGACTGGTTTGCCACCGCCTTTTCTCGTTTCCCTCACGTTTTAGATAGGCCTTGGTCGGCGCTGATTTATTACGATGACGGATCAGTTGGATTGGGAGGAGACAAACTGGACGGATGTTTTGTCGTCGGAGCTTGGTGTTGTCAGTGATCTTGGAGGTTGGACAGCGACGTCGCATCAACCTGTACGTGGACTTTCTTGTCGATTGCGGCGTGCAGGGAAGCTTGGCCCTGGCGAGCGCATCGATTCAGTGCTGGAGATTTCAAGGAGCCGATCGACAGAGGATGTGTTGGGGATTGCGTCGCAGTTACAACGCAATGGAGTTGTCGACTGCCCCGCAGATTTCGATTTGCTTCGGGCGTGCTATGCGGAGGTGATGGGAGAGTCGATAGGCAGTGCTGGATATCGCGAAGTTGATGTTCAAACGATGTACAAGCCAGTTGCTCGGAAGGTCCGGCCTGCCTTGGCTCCGCTTGACGGGTCAGCTCCTGCAGCTTGGCGGGGGCCTCGACAACGTCGTACGCGCGAGGAGGCTTTGGCAGCGCTGACAGATGAGCGGATGGATCTACTTTGCTCGGACGCTGATTGGCTATCAGTCTCGGAGCAGCAGCTGCTACGAGATACGTTAAGATCAACTCTGGAGGCGTTTTCATTCATGCTGGAGGAGCGTGGGATGGTGAGGCTGGAGATTTGCGAGCCCATTGTCATCAACACTGTCGAGCATACTCCGTGGAAGTTTCGGCCGCAGAAGATCCCGTACGCTCATTTGGCTAAGATTATCGAGTTTCTTCAGGCAAAGTTGGATGCTGGGATCATGGAGCCGTGTTTTGGTCCGTACTCTGCGTCGTTTTTCGTAGTTCCAAAGAAGGATGGAGGAATTCGCTTCATTCAGGATCTACAGCCACTGAACAGAGTCACCATTCGCGATGCTAACATTCCGCCACGCATTAACGACATCGTGGAAGAATACACTGGATGCGCTATTTACTCACCCTTGGATTGCCATTCGTTCTATGACCAGTTCCTTCTCAACCCAGCCAGCCGTGATCTGACTGCGATTGAGACACCACTTGGGCTGATGCGAATGGTCACGTTGCCGCAGGGGTGGACAAATTCAGTTTCCATTGCTCAGCGAGCGTCAGGGAAGATTTTGCAGCCGTTCATTCCACTTCACTGCCATCCGTACTTGGACGATTATGTGCTGAAGGGTCCGAAGGTTCGCCATGCAGACCGTTCTGTTGACAAGTTTGGCCGTCGTGCTTTTGTGGTGGAGCATATCCGACTTATTGGCCGTGTCCTGGATCGTGTGGTGGAGTGTGGGGTGACGCTGTCAGGAACGAAGTCGAGGTTTTGTGTACGGGAGGCAGATATCCTTGGTCACCACGTCAGTGACAAAGGTCGATCCCCTGGCTGGGCGAAGAAGTTGCTTCAGTGGGGTGCATTGAAGTCAGTCAAAGATGTCTGATCGTTTTCTGGCCTAGCCACGTTTTTCCGACAGTACGTCCCTCGGTTTGCAGAGCGTGCAGACCCTCTGTATACGGTCATGAAGCGTGGTGTCCACATTGAGAATCATCTTGACGCGATTGAAGTGGCGAAGAAGGACCTTGCTGAGGCGATCTCATCAGACCCTGTGCTTCGCGACGCCGACTACACAAAGACGTTGTATGTGACTGTTGATGGTTCACCAACTGGGTGGGGTGTGTGGTTGGGGCAGGATGATGACGAGGGTTCGGGACGGTATGCAGTTCTCTTCTTGTCAGGGCGGTTCAACAAAGTGGAGCGACGTTATGACCAGCACAAGCGTGAGGTGTTGGCGACGTTGAGGGCGCTTCAGGCTGCTCATCAGCATGTTCATGGTGCTGAGTTTGTTCTGGAGACAGACGCTTGGGCACTTCTCGGTGCTATTGCGAAACCTGACACACTGGATGCAACAACACAACGTTGGCTTCTTGCAATTCGGTCGTACAACCCCATTTCGATCCGACACATCAAGGGGACGCATAACGTGGTTGCTGATGCGCTGAGTCGAAAGAGTGAGTTGGACAGTGATGGAGAGGATTCCAGCAACGATGACAATTTGGAGGATCATGTTGATGCTCGCCATGTAACGCACTGACGGATTCAGCACTCACCGATTGAACGATGTAACGCTAATCATGCGTACAGCAATTCATTGCTACTAGTTGTGGGAGAAAGAGAGGTTGGGATAGGAATGTTCGTCATAACCCTAGCTCCTTGCAAAGCGCATTGAGATGCTGGAACGAACGGACGAGCTTGTAGGACTTGCCCGCCGGCGCATTGCTGCTGCAAGAGAGAAGCGTGCTGAGCAGTTCAACCAGGAACATCGTATGCGGCCTACTTCCGAGGTCATTGACGAAGGCGACTTGGTGATTGTTCGGGAGTCAAAGTTGGACAACACGATGGGTGGAAAGCTCGAGTGGAGGTATTTTGGACCGTTTTGGGTTACAGAGGTTGGGCCGAACTCGTACTATCTGGCGGAGATGGATGGCTCTGCACTTCGACGACCTATCCAGGGGTCCCGTGTACGGCTTTATAGGAAGAGGGAGGACTTGGCTTGCATCCCTCTCGGCTCTCGGCAAAACCCCAAAAAAACAAACAACGACAACAACAACAAAAAAAAAAAAAAACGCAATAGATCGCGGACGCGGGCCACTCGGCCAAGGAGGAAGGCATCCGCAAGCGGCTAGTGCTGGCGGCGGACCGGTTCGCGAGGGAGCTCGGCGGGGCGGCGGCGGCGGGTCACGAGTGAGTGTTGGTGGGGGTGGTAGCGTGGTTTTTTCGGTCGGCGCGAGCACGCTTCTGAGAAAATGGGGGTTTTGGGGGCTTGCGTTGAGCGATGAGGAGAAAGGGGGGGGAAAAAAAGGAGTTTCTGCTATGCTCTTACTCACTCACTGATGCAAACAAGCGCACACACTCCTGCTTCACCCCATCCCGCCTTTTTTTTTTTCTTCTTTTTTTTCCCCTGGTTGGTTGGTTGGTTGTAGCTGTGCGTGTGTGTGTGTGTGTGTGAGCGAGAACGGTGGAGGAGAAACAAATGGATAGGAAAAATCAAAATAAAAGAAGAAAAAAGAAAAAAAAAAGGACAAAAACACAACACAGCCCCGCCGAACGATCGCAACGAACGAACATTCGATCGAGCTAACGATTGATTGAACGAGGAAACGAACGACCAAACGAACTGCAAGGATCGAAGCACATCCTGTAAGACCGAAGGGGGTGACACGATGCGCTCCCCACCTCCCGCATGAACCCGATCCATCGGTCGATCCATGGCAGATCGACCGAGCCCACGGAAGCTCCCCGCGATTCCGACTGCCGATCTCCCCACTCCCGATTTCCCTGCTCCCAATCTCCCTGCAAGAGTTGGATTTTTTTTGCATCCCTCGTCTGATCATGGTCTCTGCATCGTCTAGATTCTCCCAAGTAAAACGATCTGGAAACCGTTGCGCTGCCCCTGGTAAGATGGCACATCCATACAACAACCACCAGACTTGTCAGCTCAAAGCCCCCACCCCACTCATTTGATGAATCGTTGCGACACCCCTCCATTCTCCCTCCCTCGCATACTTCATCAGACTAATTTTGAGTCCAGATCCGCAAAAAAGCAGTCATTGGAAGCAGCCTGATTGAATCATCAAAAACCGAAACTTTGAATTTCTGCTGGTAAGAATCAACAATTTCATATTTCCTTTGCATGTCTTGTCTAATGGCTTTCCATTTTCCTCATTTTTATTTTGTTTTTTTTCAAACCAGTCATGTCCACAAGCACCTCTGGCTTTGTGCAGCTCAACGCTCATCAGCACTTGGTGAAAGTCCAGTATTTTGACGATCCCGCTGTTCAGGTCCTTGAGCTTGATCATCCCACATTGCAGAATTTGATTGAGAAGGTAGTGCGGCAACTCACATAATTCATTCGCATATCACTTTCCACAGATATACAGGAACGCAGATGTTTTTCTTGGTCAAGACATTGAAGTTTATTTCAAGTCTGGCCCTGACCTGGAGCTTGTCAGCAAAGCTCCCACTTATGTCCAGAAATTGATTGAGGGATCATCTTTTCCCGACAATCTGCCCCGTTTTCAGATTCAGCTCAAGAAGGGCAAAGGCGCTGGACTTGTTCAGGGCCTTCCCAGTGTTTTGCCTGTTGCCTCTGCTTTGTCCAAAGTCTATGACTGCTTCCTTTCCTACCAGTAAGTGGGCTCACTGCATCTGCTCCTTTTCTTTTTTGTTACTGAGACCATTCCAGGTGGGGCAGCAAAGATACTGTGAAGAAGATATTTGAAGATTTGACAAAGAAGCATGGATTAGAGGTGTGGTTTGATGAGAACAATATGAGTGGGTCCATCAACCAGGCCATGGCTGAAGGGATTGATTCAAGCAAAGTGTTTGTCCCTGTGCTCACTCTCGCCTACCAGGTGAGCAGTTTGTTGGGTTGTGATCAGTTGTCACTCACTCTGGATTTAGAAATCTGGCAACTGCCTGATGGAGATAAGATATGCCAAGGCTCGCAATAAACCAAAAGTCCCAGTGCGCCTGTTGCAGCAGGGAGAGGGTGCTCAGGGTGAAGTCTTTGCAATCACTGCAGGGTGAGTTTGTGCAATTCATACTCCAAGTGGATGCTGCTGACATTCTCATAGTTTGCTGCATGCTGATTTTGCTGGGAAAGTTCCTGGATCCCCTGGATGGGATGTTCAGATGGCCATCCTTGTGAAAGAGATCAAGCTGCGTCAGAGTCAGTCACCTGTCCCTGTGCCAGCTGTTGTTCAGACACCTGTTGATCAAGTGAAACTTTGGCTCAATCCAGTAGATATTGCTGTTGACGCTGAGAGGCACAAGAATGCCTATGTCGATGGAACCAGGAAGTTTTATCTTGATAATGTGCACTCTTGGCTTCAGTCTGCTGATGTGGGCAATGTGCTGTGGCTGAATGGTGGAGCTGGCCTTGGAAAGTCTGTTATTGCATGGCTTGTCAGTCAGCATCTGCCTGCCAAGTATGTGTTGGGGTCGATATTCTACTGCAGACATGATGATGTGCAGAAGAGCAGCCCCCAGCATGTTGTTGCCACGACCATCTGGAATCTTTGCAGTGTGCTTCCTTCCTTCAGGAAGTTTTGTGATGCTGCTTGTGCTGAAGATGCCAAGAACGGAGATTCCAGAATTCTCAAGGACCCTGAAGTTGCCTTCAAGCAGATTGTTGTTGAAGGATTGAAGCAATTGGATTCCAGCGACAAGATGAAGAACGTTCTGCTGATTGTTGATGCGTTGGATGAATGTGGCGCTCCAGACAGCAGCGAGAGGAGGAAACTGCTGGATCTCCTTCTGCAGGCCAAAAGGGAACTGCCTCCCTTTGTCAAAATATTCACCACTGGAAGGCCTGAGCAGGATGTTTTCCACACCATGATGAAGATGGACTCAATGGTCCTTGTGCCAAGTGATGAAGCCAACAAAAAAGATATGAACCTGTTTGTTGAAGCCACCCTGTCCAAGTCATTTCCTGGTGGAGTGCTGAGTCCAGATGATGTGAAGACAGTGTCTGCTGAGATCTATGAGAGGTCCTCTGGCATTTTCCAGTTTGCTTGCCTTGCCTGTGATGAGCTGGCCCAAGTTCCAGCAGACAAAGTTGTCAGCACTGTCAAGGGATTTGGAGCTGGTATTGATGGGGTGTATGAGCAGTTTTTCAGATCCAGCAAGGTCAACACCAACAACTTTCGACTTGTGATGAAGGTTGTTCTTGCTGCAAAGGAACCCATACCCCAAGATGTCATTGCTGAGCTCCTGGGTGTTGCACCTCATGTGGTTGGCCAAGTTCTTGTTGAGGCAAGTATCAATTCAAATTCAATTTGATTTTTATTACCAAGACCTAACAATATTGCAGATTCATCGTATTCTGGATGTCAGTGACCATGGCAAGGTCAAAGTGATGCACAAGAGTCTCTCAGATCACCTTATTTCAAGCACAAGATGTTCAGACCACCAGTTCTTCATTGATATTGTTGAAGCAAGAAACGAAATTGCTCAGTCCTGTTTGAGGATTATGCTGCAGCACTATCAATCTGTTGAAAACAAGTATGAAGCCCTGAATGGGACTGCTGGGTTCATCCCTGAGAATGCCACAGCCCAGTATGCCTTCAAGTTTTGGTTTGACCACCTGGGTGAAGCTGGGTGTGATGTGGTTGCCAGTTGGACTGAGTGGAAGGAGTTTGCTGAAGTGGACAAGTTTGGGCCAGCAGTGCTTTGTGTGGGAATCATGTGGAAGTCTGAATGGCTTGTTCAGAGTGTTCTAGCTGCAGGAGATGGCAAGATACTTGTCACAAGGGCCAAGCAACTCAGAGTCTTTTCTTCCAACCTGCTGTATGAGGCTGCAAGGAGAGGATTGACGTCAGCGTGCAGATCTTTGATTGAGGAAGGAAGTGAAGATGTTAATTCCAGAGGCAATAGTCGGGGTGATAAGATGCAATATGGTGAAGGGAACAAGACCCCTTTAATGGTTGCAGCAATGAACGGACATTCGCATGCCGTCCTTGCCCTCTTGGAGTTGGGGGCTGACCACAGCCTTGTTGATGCAAATAGAAGGACAGCCTCCAGTTATGGCTGCACAGCTACTTTTGAAAAGTGGATGAAAGAATTGCAAAAACCTGTAAGTGTGCAAATTTTTTAAAGGCTGATTGAATTCTCACAAACAACAACAGACAAACACAGATCCCAAATGGCATTTTTTTGAAAGCATTCATGATGAACAGCAGCTTCATGAATGGTTTCTTGCAAACAGCAGCAGCCTTGGTGAAGTTGACTCGATTGGAAGGACGCCACTCCATGTTGCCTCGGAAAAGGGCCATTTGGAAGTTGTCAAATGGTTGGTGCAGCAGGGTGCCACCATGGATGCTGAGAACAAGGACAAGGCAACACCACTCCACTTTGCATCTCAGAACGGCCATTTGGAAGTTGTGAAGTGGTTGGTGCAGCAGGGTGCCACTGTGGATGCTCAGCAAGTTAACAAGTGGACACCACTCCACTTTGCATCTTATAACGGCCATTTGGAAGTTGTGAAGTGGTTGGTGCAGCAGGGTGCCACGGTGGATGCTGAGAACACGGATAAGGGAACCCCACTCCACATTGCATCTCAGAACGGCCATTTGGAAGTTGTGAAGTGGTTGGTGCAGCAGGGTGCCACCGTGGATGCTGAGTACAAGGACAAGTGGACACCACTCCACATTGCTTCTGGGAACGGCCATTTGGAAGTTGTGAAGTGGTTGGTGCAGCAGGGTGCCACTGTGGATGCACAGCAAGTGAACAAGTGGACACCACTCCACTTTGCATCTCAGAACGGCTATTTGGAAGTTGTGAAGTGGTTGGTGCAGCAGGGTGCCACGGTGGATGCTGAGAACAACAACAAGTCAACACCACTCCACTTTGCATCTCAGAACGGCCATTTGGAAGTTGTGAAGTGGTTGGTGCAGCAGGGTGCCACTGTGGATGCTGAGGAAGTGGACAAGTGGACACCACTCTACATTGCATCTCGGAACGGCCATTTGGAAGTCGTGAAGTGGTTGGTGCAGCAGGGTGCCACTGTGGATGCTGAGGACAACATCAAGTGGACACCACTCCACTTTGCATCTTATAACGGCAATTTGGAAGTTGTGAAGTGGTTGGTGCAGCAGGGTGCCACCGTGGATGCTGAGGCCAAGGACAAGTGGACACCACTCCACTTTGCATCTAATAACGGCCATTTGGAAGTTGTGAAGTGGTTGGTGCAGCAGGGTGCCACTGTGGATGCTGAGGAAGTGAACAAGTGGACGCCACTCCACATTGCATCTCAGAACGGCCATTTGGAAGTTGTGAAGTGGTTGGTGCAGCATGGTGCCACTGTGGATGCTGAGACCAACAACAAGTGGACACCACTCCACATTGCATCTCAGAACGGCCATCTGGAAGTTGTGAAGTGGTTGATCACTCAGAATGCAAATGCCTCTGCTGTGAACTCTTTTGGTCAAAGACCTTTGGATATTGCCAAAAAGAAGGGCCACAAGGACATTGCTGAATTTCTGGATGAGCAAATTCGTTCAGGCAACAGTCGTCGTGGCCTCTTTGGGTTGTTTAGGAGGTCACAGAAGTAGACTTTTCTCTCCTTAATTCATTCTGCATTGTTTGTCAGCAAAATGGTCTGTTGACACTTCCTCAGTTTATGAATGTGTACCCAACTCCATGTCCCCCCTTTCTCAACTTTTTGATAAACCATCCAAGCTGAAGCCGGCTGATCTTCATTTTTCATCGCCTTTGTGATGCCATAAAGAAAATTGTTCTGCTAAGAGAGAATTGTTTGTTGAAAGAGGTGATCAGTTGAATTGCTCTTTTTGTTGAATATGGTTGTGTCTTTGGCCCACTGTGAGTGTCTTGTTTTGTGAGTAGGCAGTGATCTGGAGTGTGTGTTGTTGGAGTATAAGCACATTGGTATAGGTTTTTTCAAGATCTTTTGACAGGTTTGGACTCTCCTGAGGGTATTTAAGTGCTGCATGTTTAATAAGGTTCCTGAGGTTGGATAGGAATTAATCTGGAGCCATGGTTATTTCTTTGGGCACATAATCCATGAAGTTTTGGCCACATCAGAATGATAGAAAAGAGCGTCGTTGTCGTCTCTCTGTGGCACCTGAATATCTCCTGAATCTGTGCCTATCCAGGGGAAACATTTGTTGCAGGATTTGACTGCAGGCTCAGAGTGGCAACGCCAAAGATTGACAGAGGCCTGCATCTCAGTTTTCCAAGGAAAGGCAACAAGCACAGTCATCCATCCCTTGCCAGATTATTATTCTTTGCAAATCACTCAACGTGCTGTTTTCTATTTACCCTCCTTCCCTTTCGCCAAATGAAACTGCAACAGCTTAACACAGGAAAAAGGCAACAGGGATTGGAGGAGGGTTGTCATCCGAGCTTGCGGTGGTGCAGCATACTTGTGTGTTTCGCCATTTCTATATTAGGGATGAGAGGAAAACAATGACATAACTCAATCCAGGGGTGACCACTGCGAGTCATTGGCGTGTCCAACGGCTAATCCATTCCAGTCGCCAAAAAGAAAATGTGAGCAGAGGTGGCAATGGCGAGTTGTCAGCATGTCCAACAGCTCATCTATTCCAGTGGGCAAAAAAATGGTGCCAACGCCAAGTCCTTCAGAATCTGTGGCGCTGGCTCTTCGCGGGCTGAAAAAAATCATCAGGATCAGCAGGTCTGTGCCCTTTGGCTGAAAGTGAATTGTTGCAGTTGTGGGGGTTCCCCACCATTTGTGTGACCACACAACCGCTCAAGGCTGACTTCAAGTCCAGCTCAAGCTCAGTATTGGTGAAGGGTGTTGTCAGTGCCAGTACGATGTCCAAAGGTGCATCGTCTTGGTGGGCAGACGATTGAGCTGAAATCGCATTCTTGCTTTGCCAGCCCCTACCGCTGGGCGGAGCCTTTAAACATGTGGGGCGTATCGCTAGGCAC
Source organism: Zopfochytrium polystomum (assembly GCA_025765615.1). NCBI lineage: Eukaryota > Fungi > Chytridiomycota > Chytridiomycetes > Chytridiales > Chytridiaceae > Zopfochytrium > Zopfochytrium polystomum. The sequence goes on from JAIVFJ010000088.1 coordinate 223,966, forward strand.
ACAAGCTGTGCTTTGACACTGGCAACGTCCAGTTTTGCCAGTTGCAGTTGAGATGCTATCACCTCAATCAACTCTGCCCCCTCCATTACCTCACCAGTGTCCGCTCTGACTCTTGCCTGCTGGCATATTCACGTTGGACTGCATCTGCTAAAAAAGAGCTGCACCATCATTATCATTGTCGATTTCAGCTACCACAGTTGCGCAGATAGTTTTGAATCACCAATACTTTGTTTGCGGGTGGAACAGAGAGCGACAACGACTGCCCATGCGACGCAGTGGTTCAGTCTGATGCTGCGAGAGCGAGGACATCATCACTGCAGCATCGTGCCAGACTGCGCAGCAGGGGGTGGTTGGATTTGGGCTGCAGCATGCAAGTGTGTTGAGAGTAGGGGGGAAGGGCACCAACCATCTGCAAAAGTGACTCACGGCAGACAAATCTTCAGGGTTGACTTGAGCTCGACGCGTGATTGGATAACTGAAGATACAGGTATCAGACATCAACAATGCGCCTGTCTGCACTTGGGAAAAGAAAACACATCATGACTGTGCAGCAGTCTTTTTTGTTTCACTAGGACGTTTGTTTCATTACCAGACCACGCGGCAGCCTGCCTCTCCCGCCACAGGGGGGGTGAGGTCAGCTCTGAAGTTTGTGTGTGAGCATTGCTCATGAAAAAATGAAAATGAGTGTTGGCCTTTTGCTGCTGAGGCTAGCTTTAGGCAGCGGGGAGGGAGGTGAAATGCAGAGCCCCAAGGCATAGCCACTGGAGAGATCACTGTACGCTACAGTACAACGCCTCAAGCCTTTTCCATAGCTCCTCTGCTGCTCCATCCACAGATATCAAGGAAAGAAGGCGCTCAATAGCGTTTGGGATGGTAAATCTCTGGTGCTGATGGGAAAAGTTGCACACCTTCTCCAGAACAAAGATAGCAAGCTCTGCAACGTGGGCAATCCCAGACAAATCGCCAACTGAATGTGCAAGGTTTGGGCTGAGAACTCAGATTGCTCTCCATCTGAAGGGTACTTCACAATGCTGTCGTTGCATTTCAGCATCTCAAGGATTTTCGAAAGGTCTCGCTTGTAGGCCGTGCACTTGCCACAGTCTTGTGGCGTGACGCCTCCATCATGTTAATGTCGCCGACTCCGTTTAGGATGGCAATGGCAAAGAGGGTTTTGCAGCAAGTAACCCTAACCCTGGAACCAAGGGACGCTGGGGAAAAGAGGACTAAAGTATTAAGCCAGAAAGGACTACAAGTTTGAAATAGGGCGAGGTGGGGAGAGGTGGAGAAAGAAGCGGACGCCATTAAGCATATACTAGATGCAGAAAAAAGAGAAAAAGGCCAAACGCAACAAAAGGAAGAAACGTATAACCGAGCACCCGCACAAGAGAAACAAAAAGGGCTAAAAAAAAATAAATAAATAAATAAATAAATAAAAGCGGGGAGCGAAACCTACAAAGGCGATCGGAAAAAAAGGAAGGGGGGTTTGCAAGAACAGATAGGAGCACAGCGCACAGCCTTTAGCGATAAAATAAGAAAAATTTTACACCAGACCTATCATTGGATTCAGGAGTGTCAGCAAAACCGTGGTTTTCATCTCCAATACTGTCCAACAGTGGACATGATTGCAGACATATTGACCAAAACACTTCTTCCTCCCCGATTCCAGGACCTCAAAGCGCGAATGGGAGTGTGCTAGTTGTGTTACTTTATTTAAGGCCTTCGTAGTCATCTTTGGAATTGTCTGGATTCTTCATCCTTCTTATTCCTGTTGCTCCTTGTCAAGAGTTCTGCACTGAATTTCTGTGCTGTAACTCAATAGGTGGGAGAGGAAAGGAAGGACGTTACAGTCACTGATAATAGAGACTGAATTTCTGTGCTGCAACTCAATAGGGAGGAGGTGCGGAACTGGTTCCCAGAGCAAAAAAAAAAAAAAAAAAAAAAAAAAGTGCGTCCCTCCATTCTCTCTCTCTCTCTCTCTCTCCCCACCATTTTTTTGTCTAAAGCATGGATTTCTTCCCACCACAATCTTTTGCCCTGTTTGTGGCAATGGCCATGCGCGCCAGCGTTGACGAACGGGAGGTCGGGTCGCAGCTGTGGCTGGAGGGGCCGGCGGGGGAGACCACGCTCCACGAAGAGGGCGGTGCGGGGAAGAGGGCGGTGCGGGGAAGCGGCAGGCGGTGCAGGTGGTAGTCACGGAGAGGGGGTTCATGCTGCTCCCAGCAACAGCCTGACTGACAGGCTGACATCAGGGCTCTCAAGGTAATTGAGATGAGCGAGCGTCTGCAGCTTCCTCAAAGGGTGCGGAATTCGCGCTTTCAGCCTACCGTCTCCACAACCAGCTCCTCGACAACAGTGACGTCGCCCTCCGCTGCCGCAGGCGCCCCAACTACTTCCCATGTCACAGGCACCATGCTGCAGCGACTGCTTGCAAGGCCAGTGGAGGCCAAGGTAGCGCGGAGGAAGAGGAGAATGACGGTTGAAAACTGGACAAGAGCAGCGAGGCCACCATATCTGGACTCATCACATCCGCCAATTGCGGCGGCTTTACTGGCGCCTTCAGCCTCACCGATTCCGTTGAGGTCACAGCTGAAAGCCGCGATTGCGACGGAATCACCATCACTCCTTGCCGCAATCCCAGCCTTCGGCCGCAATTGCGACAGAATCACCATCCACTCGCCGCACTAGCGGCCTTCGGCCGCGATCTTGACCTCTTGATTGCGGCGCAATGGCGGCCCTCCTCCACTGTGAGTCATGAGTGGAAAGCCTATAGAAGAGCTAGACGGAGGGAGAGGGACAATGAGGAGGAGGATGAAGTGGATCCAGTTGAGGATTCGCTTCGCAACAAAGTTGAGAGTCTCATCAAAGAGCAGGACGATGCAGTTGAGGATGATGTCAACAAAGAAGATCTTTGACGCATCAAGCACGACCGAACTAAAGCAAATAAGAAGCTCCAATCCCATTTGGAGAGAAAAAGAAAGCCTGACCTTCAAAGATTACTGAGGAGGAAGTTATCTCTTGGCTGGAGTCAAAATTCACAACCTGAGACCAGGTTGTTACAACAGAGGATCTCCACTCTCTTGCCAAGAAGGTCCAGCGTTGTCAGGAACAGGGCAGGACAGGACAAGGCAGACAAGGAACTGAGAGGAGTGATGATTGTATTGGAAACAATAATTCACTTGAGGGATGGGACAGGTCCCCCATCCCCCTTTTATACCTTTTGAGAGTCTTCCTTGTCAAGACTCAAAGAAAGTTCCAGAAAGAGCAATTAGTAATACAATGATACCAATGATACCAATGACAACAAGACAAGTCAGGAAAGCAAAGAAGGTTCCAGAAGGTTCCACAAGGTTCCATGAAGGAATGTTCTAGAAGGTTCCAGAAGGTTCCAGAAGGTTCCATGAAGGAATGTTCTAGAAGGTTCCAGAGGTTTCCAGAGGGTGATTCATAACATCATCTCCCCCTTTTAGGCCTCTTCTGCAACTTGGTGGGGTACCTGGTCTTGAACTTGAGCAGAAGGTCTTGGCAGTGAGTGAGGTTTGACTCAGGTTCCCAGGTGTTGTCAGCATCTGAGTAACCCTTCCACTTAACAAGGAACTTGAGTGTCCTTCCAAACCACTTGGCATCTAAGATTTGTTCAACCTCAAATTCCTCTTCACCTTCTACCTCAACTGGAGGAGGAGGAGGAACAACTCTGCCTGGAATGGAATTGGCCACAAACTTCTCCAAAAGGCTGACATGGAAAACTGGGTGGATCTTCATGGATGCAGGGAGATCCAGCTTGAAGGTGACTGGATTGATTTGCTCCAAGATCTTGAAAGGTCTCAACTTGAGGTTGTCTAGCTTGGGACTTGGTCTTTTGGACTGCAAGTTCTTCCTCATGCCTGGCCAGTAAAAGTCTCTGGAAACAAGCTCATATGTCTTGTGCTCTCCTGGGTGTCCAGCTGTTGCTGCATCATGCCTTGTCTTGAGTATCTCAAGTTTTTCCTCTTCTTGGCTGATTTGAATCTTGTGAGGCTTGGGGTCCTTGGAAATAGCATGGGCCCACACACTGTCAGGAAGCAGTGAAAGGTGTGTCTTGGGTGGTGGGGTGAAACCATCTCCCCCTTCAGGTGCAAGGTCTGTCCTTCTGTGCTCATCAGCAGTGGGGCTTGAATTGTTGACTGGGAACTGTGATTCTTGAATCTTTGACTGAGGGTTCTGTTCTTGGCAAAGACTGTGAGCTGTGGAGCTTGAATCTTGAATTTGGACTGTGAACTGTGGTACTTGAAGCTTTGACTGTGGGTTCTGTGAACTACAGACTTGGCCATGACTGTGAGCTCTATGAGCTGTGCTGGAATCTTGACTATGAACTGTGAACTGTGAAACTTGAATCTTGGCTGGGATCTGTGAGCTGCAGGCTGATACTGGAGCTGTCATTTGTGGTTGACCTTGGATACTAGGCTGAGAGCCTTGAATCAGGGACTTGAGAGCATGAGACTTGGAGGCTTGACTTGAGTTTTGGGTGACTGTTCCAATTGGTGGAGGTTGGACTTGACCAGTGACCCAATCAATGGCAGGGTTCTGGGCTTGCAGCCATGGTAATCCCAGGATGACAGAGAATGTGGGTGAGCCAAGATCCAATACTTCCAGGTTGACCATGGATGGTGGAAAGTCTTGGATGTGGAGGTTTAGCTTGGTTTCATGGCTGATTTCCTTGAACAGAGCATGATTGGCAAAGTGGACCTTGAGGGGTGTGGATTTCTTGATGGTGGGAATGGCACAAGCCTTGGCAAGGGTGGCATCAATGATGTTGCAGGATGATCCAGAGTCGATAAGGGCCTTGGTTGTGATGGTTGACTTGGGTGAGAGTTGAATCTTGACATCCATGGTGAGTTGGTGGGGCTTGGAATCTGAGGTGTTTGTGGTGCTGGTGGTGGTGATGAAACAGGGGCAGCTTGGAGGAGGGTCCAGGGAATTGCCCCTCAGTGAGCCTGGACCTGGGAGTTTGGGTGCTTCTTCCTTGGGCAGTCCTTGACAGCATGCTCCTTGGAGCCACAGTAGAAACACAGTCCCTGCTGGGCCCTCCTTGTTTTCTCCTCTTGGCTCAGAGGACCCTTAGGAAGTGTCTCAACTGCATCCACTTGCATGGGTTCAGGAACTGTAAGAGCTTGAGGGACTGGGGTAGGTCTTGATGTAGTTCCTACTTGTCTTTGCTTCAGCCTCTTGGAGTAGAGTCTGTTGTCAATCTTGATGGCAAGGAGAATGTACTCTTCCAAGGTCTCAGGGATGTGCAGAGACTGGGAGAGCATGTCTTGGATAGACTCATGGAGACCATCATGGTACAGCTCCATCAGAGCTGCATCATTGTATCCAGAGTCTCTGGCTAGTTGCTTGAATTGGTTGGTGTAGGCCACACAAGATTGCTTTCCTTGCTTGATATGCTTGAGCTTGGATCTTGCTGTCCAAGATGCGTAGGGGTCACCAAAGGTAGCCTCCAGCCCCTCCCAGAGCTCTTGCAGGGTGGTGGGTGTGCTTGGGAGAGATCGGTACCATGATTGAGCTTGACCAGACAGGAGGGTGCTTGTGAAAAGAACCTTGACTTGCTCACTGGGAAATCTTGAAGGTTGGAGAAGGATGACATTCTCCACAGTGGCCATGAAGTTCCTAAGGTCTTTGGCCAGCCCAGTGAACTTGTCAGGGCTGGGAACCTTGGGCTCTCTTGCTTGGTTGGCTTGGGGCAGGGGAAGAGCTTGATGTTCTTGTTGGTGAAGTTGTTGTTGAAGCTGGTGCTGCTGGTGAAGGACTTGTTCTTGAAGTTGGTGTGTCTGTCTTGAAAGGGCTTGTAATTGGTCCATCAAGGCTTGGAAGGCAGTTGCATCAGGGAAGGTGTTGTTTGGGTCAGACATGATGGCAGAGAGTAGTAGGAGAGGGTGAAGTGAATTATGATGTCAGGAACAGGGCAGGACAGGACAAGGCAGACAAGGAACTGAGAGGAGTGATGATTGTATTGGAAACAATAATTCACTTGAGGGATGGGACAGGTCCCCCATCCCCCTTTTATACCTTTTGAGAGTCTTCCTTGTCAAGACTCAAAGAAAGTTCCAGAAAGAGCAATTAGTAATACAATGATACCAATGATACCAATGACAACAAGACAAGTCAGGAAAGCAAAGAAGGTTCCAGAAGGTTCCACAAGGTTCCATGAAGGAATGTTCTAGAAGGTTCCAGAAGGTTCCAGAAGGTTCCATGAAGGAATGTTCTAGAAGGTTCCAGAGGTTTCCAGAGGGTGATTCATAACAAGCGTAAAGTGTGAGACTGTGCTCTCTAAATCCTCACCCTGGGCTATGGGTGGCAAATAGAGCAATGTCAGGAACAGGGCAGGACAGGACAAGGCAGACAAGGAACTGAGAGGAGTGATGATTGTATTGGAAACAATAATTCACTTGAGGGATGGGACAGGTCCCCCATCCCCCTTTTATACCTTTTGAGAGTCTTCCTTGTCAAGACTCAAAGAAAGTTCCAGAAAGAGCAATTAGTAATACAATGATACCAATGATACCAATGACAACAAGACAAGTCAGGAAAGCAAAGAAGGTTCCAGAAGGTTCCACAAGGTTCCATGAAGGAATGTTCTAGAAGGTTCCAGAAGGTTCCAGAAGGTTCCATGAAGGAATGTTCTAGAAGGTTCCAGAGGTTTCCAGAGGGTGATTCATAACATCATCTCCCCCTTTTAGGCCTCTTCTGCAACTTGGTGGGGTACCTGGTCTTGAACTCGAGCAGAAGGTCTTGGCAGTGAGTGAGGTTTGACTCAGGCTCCCAGGTGTTGTCAGCATCTGAGTAACCTTTCCACTTAACAAGGAACTTGAGTGTTCTTCCAAACCACTTGGCATCCAAGATTTGTTCAACCTCAAATTCCTCTTCACCTTCTACCTCAACTGGAGGAGGAGGAGGAACAACTCTGCCTGGAATGGAATTGGCCACAAACTTCTCTAAAAGGCTGACATGGAAAACTGGGTGGATCTTCATGGATGCAGGGAGATCCAGCTTGAAGGTGACTGGATTGATTTGCTCCAAGATCTTGAAAGGACCCAACTTGAGGTTGTCTAGCTTGGGACTTGGTCTTTTGGTCTGCAAGTTCTTCCTCAGAAGCCAAACTTGCTGACCCACAGCAAGGTCATGGTCCATTCTGTGAGTGTTGGCAAATCTTGAGGCATCTTCTTGGGCTTGCTTCAGGGTGGAGTCCAGGAAGGTGCTGATGATCTTGAGCTTATGTAAGTGTGAAGCCGCAGCAGGAGCTTGGACATTGGATAGGGTCTCTTGTCCCAGAAGATCTCCTCTTGGATTGAAGCCATAGGTTGCAAAGAAAGGAGATAGCTGGGTGTTTGAGTGGAGAGAATTGTTGAGAGCAAATTCTGCCAGTGGAAGGAGGGTGGGCCAATCATCCTGTTGATAGCTGACATAGCACCTCAAATACTGCTCCAGAGTCTGGTTTGTTCTTTCTGTTTGTCCATCAGTCTGAGGGTGATAAGCAGTTGACAGTTGAGACTTGATTCCAAGGGCTGCTGTGAGTGCTTTCCAAAATTGAGATCTGAACTGTGGTCCTCTGTCACTGACGATTGACTGAGGCAGCCCATGGAGCCTGAATATGTGCTGCAAAAACAGGTCTGCTGTTCCTTGTGCATCTATATTCTCAGTGCAGGGGATGAAATGGGCCAACTTTGTCCTTCTGCAGATGACAACAAGGATAGAGTCAAATCCATGGGATGGGGGCAGTTTCACAATGAAGTCCATGGATATTGATGACCAAGGGCTGATGGCAATTGGGAGGGGCTCCAGAAGTCCATAGGGCTTGTGTCTGCTGGATTTGTTTCTTTGACAGGTTTCACAGCTGCTGACATAGTTCTTGATGTACTTCCTCATGCCTGGCCAGTAGAAGTCTCTGGAAACAAGCTCATATGTCTTGTGCTCTCCTGGGTGTCCAGCTGTTGCTGCATCATGCCTTGTCTTGAGTATCTCAAGTTTTTCCTCTTCTTGGCTGATTTGAATCTTGTGAGGCTTGGGGTCCTTGGAAATAGCATGGGCCCACACACTGTCAGGAAGCAATGAAAGGTGTGTCTTGGATGGTGGGGTGAAACCATCTCCCCCTTCAGGTGCAAGGTCTGTTCTTCTTGACAGGGCATCAGCCACAGTGTTAAGGTGGCCAGGAGAATAGCACAGCTTAAAGTCATACTCAGAGAGCAGTTCAGCCCACCTGGCATGCCTCTGCTTGAGCAACCTCCTTGCCCTGAAGAAGGTGAGGTTCTTGTGATCAGAATAGACAGAGATGCCTTTAGAACCAGCCAAGTAGTGTCTCCAGAATTTGAATGCTTCCACAATTGCAAGCAACTCCTTGTCATGGACTGTGTAGTTACACTCAGCACTGTTCAGCTTCCTGGAGTAATATGCCACTGGATGCAGAGGAGCAGAGGGTTCCTGAGAGCTTGGCTGGGACAGAACAGCGCCAAGGGCATAGTCTGAGGCATCAGTTTCCAAGGTGAAGGGAAGCAAGGGATCCACATGCTTAAGGAGTGGTGCACTTGTGGTTGCTGTCTTAAGAGCTAGCCAGGCTTGCTCTGCTGCTGGGGTCCATTCAAACTTGGTGGTCTTCTTGGTGAGATCAGTGAGAGGCTTGGCTATGGCAGAATAGTTGGCAATGAAGGTTCTGTAGAAGTTGCAAAATCCAAGGAAGCTTTGAACATCCTTGATGGAATTTGGAGCCTTCCATTCAAGAATAGTTTGGATCTTGTCTGGTGCCATGGAGATCCCTTTGTCAGACACAATGAACCCCAAAAACTCAATGGAGGTCTTGTGGAATTCACACTTCTCCAGCTTTGCATAGAGGTGATGCTGTCTGAGTCTCTCCAAGACAGTCTTGACATGTCCCATATGGCTTGCAGTGTCAGATGAAAATACCAGGATATCATCCAGGTAGACAATGACAAAAAGGTCCAGAATATCCCTGAAGATGTCATTCATCATGCCTTGGAAAATAGCTGGAGCATTGGTAAGTCCAAAGGGCATAACCAAGTACTCAAAGTGACCGTATTTGCATCTGAAGGCAGTCTTCCATTGATCCTGGGGCTTAATTCTGACCAAATTGTAGGCACCTCTGAGGTCAATCTTGGAAAATATCCTTGCATGGCTCAGTTTGTCCAGTAATTCAGAGATGAGAGGCAGTGGATAGCGGTTCTTGACTGTCATCTCATTGAGATCTCTGTAGTCCACACAGGGTCTCAGTCCCCCATCCTTCTTCTTGACAAAAAAGATGGGAGCTCCAGCTGGTGACTTGGAAGGTTGGATGAATCCCTTGTTCAGCATTTCTTCAATGTATTCTTGGAGGGCCTTGGCTTCTGGTGGAGAGAGGTGGTACAGTGGCTTGAAAGGTGGGCTGCAAGTTTCATCCTTGAGTGGGATTTCACAGTCATAAGGCCTCTGAGCTGGTAGCAGGTCTGCCTTGGTCTTGGAAAACACATCAGCATAAGGGAGATATTCTTTTGGTAGCTTGGATGCCAGCAAAAGGTCTGATGGGTCCAGGTTGTCGTGCTCCTCAGCAGTGGGGCTTGAATTCTTGACTGGGAACTGTGATTCTTGAATCTTTGACTGAGAGTTCTGTTCTTGGCAAAGACTGTGAGCTGTGGAACTTGAATCTTGAATGTGGACTGTGAACTGTGGTACTTGAATCTTTGACTGTGGGTTCTGTGAACAAGAGTCATGGCCATGACTGTGAGCTCTATGAGCTCTACTTGAATCTTGACTGTGAACTGTGAACTGTGGAACTTGAGTCTTGGCTGGCTGTGAATCTTGAATCAAGGGCTTGAGAGCATGAGACTTGGGGGCTTGACTTGAGTTTTGGGTGACTGTTCCGATTGGTGGAGGTTGGACTTGACCAGTGACCCAATCAATGGCAGGGTTCTGGGCTTGCAGCCATGGTAATCCCAGGATGACAGAGAATGTGGGTGAGCCAAGATCCAATACTTCCAGATTGACCATGGATGGTGGAAAGTCTTGGATGTGGAGGTTTAGCTTGGTTTCATGGCTGATTTCCTTGAACAGAGCATGATTGGCAAAGTGGACCTTGAGGGGTGTGGATTTCTTGATCGTAGGAATGGCACAAGACTTGGCAAGGGTGGCATCAATGATGTTGCAGGATGATCCAGAGTCTATAAGGGCCTTGGTTGTGATGGTTGACTTGGGTGAGAGTTGAATCTTGACATCCATGGTGAGTTGGTGGGGCTTGGAATCTGAGGTGTTTGTGGTGCTGGTGGTGGTGATGAAACAGGGGCAGCTTGGAGGAGGGTCCAGGGAATTGCCCCTCAGTGAGCCTGGACCTGGGAGTTTGGGTGCTTCTTCCTTGGGCAGTCCTTGACAGCATGCTCCTTGGAGCCACAGTAAAAACACAGTCCCTGCTGGGCCCTCCTTGTTTTCTCCTCTTGGCTCAGAGGACCCTTAGGAAGTGTCTCAACTGCATCCACTTGCATGGGTTCAGGAACTGTGAGAGCTTGAGGAACTGGGGTAGGTCTTGATGTAGTTCCTACTTGTCTTTGCTTCAGCCTCTTGGAGTAGAGTCTGTTGTCAATCTTGATGGCAAGGAGAATGTACTCTTCCAAGGTCTCAGGGATGTGCAGAGACTGGGAGAGCATGTCTTGGATAGACTCATGGAGACCATCATGGTACAGCTCCATCAGAGCTGCATCATTGTATCCAGAGTCTCTGGCTAGTTGCTTGAATTGGTTGGTGTAGGCCACACAAGATTGCTTTCCTTGCTTGATATGCTTGAGCTTGGATCTTGCTGTCCAAGATGCGTAGGGGTCACCAAAGGTAGCCTCCAGCCCCTCCCAGAGCTCTTGCAGGGTGGTGGGTGTGCTTGGGAGAGATCGGTACCATGATTGAGCTTGACCAGACAGGAGGGTGCTTGTGAAAAGAACCTTGACTTGCTCACTGGGAAATCTTGAAGGTTGGAGAAGGATGACATTCTCCACAGTGGCCATGAAGTTCCTAAGGTCTTTGGCCAGCCCAGTGAACTTGTCAGGGCTGGGAACCTTGGGCTCTCTTGCTTGGTTGGCTTGAGGCAGGGGAAGAGCTTGATGTTCTTGTTGGTGAAGTTGTTGTTGAAGCTGGTGCTGCTGGTGAAGGACTTGTTCTTGAAGTTGGTGTGTCTGTCTTGAGAGGGCTTGTAATTGGTCCATCAAGGCTTGGAAGGCAGTTGCATCAGGGAAGGTGTTGTTTGGGTCAGACATGATGGCAGAGAGTAGTGGGAGAGGGTGAAGTGAATTATGATGTCAGGAACAGGGCAGGACAGGACAAGGCAGACAAGGAACTGAGAGGAGTGATGATTGTATTGGAAACAATAATTCACTTGAGGGATGGGACAGGTCCCCCATCCCCCTTTTATACCTTTTGAGAGTCTTCCTTGTCAAGACTCAAAGAAAGTTCCAGAAAGAGCAATTAGTAATACAATGATACCAATGATACCAATGACAACAAGACAAGTCAGGAAAGCAAAGAAGGTTCCAGAAGGTTCCACAAGGTTCCATGAAGGAATGTTCTAGAAGGTTCCAGAAGGTTCCAGAAGGTTCCATGAAGGAATGTTCTAGAAGGTTCCAGAGGTTTCCAGAGGGTGATTCATAACAAGCAATGACCTAAATACCAATCCTGAAAAGTGAAAAAGGGCAAAAAGGAGATGTCTAGGGGTCACTAGACAGGACAATGTATTTGGAGTCTTAAGAAGCCCAAGAAACACAAAGAAACTCTCTTATTACGCACAAAGAGAAGACTCTCACACTCAGACCAAAGGCAACTGTGAAAAGGTGGCACACTAGCAAAGAATGTGCAGGGTTCTCTGGTCCATGACACAGAGTGGGCCCAATGGGAGGCAAAAGCCAAAGCCAAAGGGGACTGGGAAATCCAGCAGCAATGCTGGAGGCGCAAGATGCAGCAAGCTCCAGGGAGCAGCACTAAGTGCAGCACTCCAATCCAACTGAAGAAGACAAGAGAGTGGGGAGGAAAGTGGCCAGACCCCAGTCTGTTGGAGCCACCACCATGGAGCAAGGCTCCCTCTCTGTCAAAGATAAGCCCTAAGTTGGAGGGGGTTGGACACAGAGGGCAAACACAAGGAACAGTTAGTGCGCAGAGGTGTCTGTTGAATTAAATCATAACTGTTTTCCACTTAACAGGACCAGACACAACTTGTCTCACTCCAAGGAGAAGTTCCAACTCAATCCAAGGAGGGGGCACACAGGGGTGGGAGACAGTGGGACTCTTCTTACTTCATCCTACTAGGACACAGACATCTGCTTCACCAAGCCAGAGGAATTCCCTATCTTAGAAGCAAGGAAGGTTAACACCCACTCCCTCACCCAAATGTGGCACCATGACATCACAGTCATTAATTTGAGAGAAAGAGGGTCTGAACCCAGTGAAGACCAGGCCCACCAGAGGCCACAGGAGCCAACAACCAGGGAGGAGGGGACATACCTGAGAGACCATTCCTGCAGCAGTACCTGACCAGACAGCTCATTCATATCCCTTGAGAGACCTGGATTTGACTAGATGTATTGACAGGAACCTAGAGGCACCACCACAGATTCACCCTCCATCCTTCCATCACCAAGTGGCTCCTACCCAGTCCAACCTAAACAGCATGCAGAATAGTGAGGTGCACTGGGGATTGAACCCAGCACACTGCCATGATGGCCAAGAGGACGTCAACCTCCTGTCACACACCAGGGGACTGCCACCCCCAGCTCTACATACAGTCAGGAAGAAAAGGGCAGGCAAGGGACTTCAGGCACAGGTTCACAATGTCAACAAGATGGGGGGCAGCTGCTTAAGTAGGAAAGGTTTGGAATCACCAGGGAGGAGGGAAAAAGGAGGGAAAACACATACAAAACAGCAAAACAATAAATAAAATAGTAAAGAAAAGAATGGGAGGAGTGAATCACAAAGAAATGGGGCTGAGCCAGCCAAACAAGGAAGACAGCCCAGAGAATCATGGGGCATTTCTTGGCAAACAGAAGGGAGAGGGCTGGCAAGAAATGATTGGTGCAGATAAGAAGACAGTCACTCTCAGCCACACAAGAAAGAAAAGACACAGACAGAGACAGCAAGGAAGAAATAAAAGAGAAAACAGGAAACAGGAAAAACAGGATAAATTACTAATTGGAAAAATAAGTAAAAATCATCAATGAAAAGATAAGGAAAAACCCTGTGATCTCATACCCTTTTATCAAGCATTACATCATGGTAGCAGGTGGTAGGGCTTGTTAGCTCTGCCATCATCTTGTTAACTCTATCCATCTGGGCTTAGCACTTCTCCCACAGAAGTGTTTCAGTCCTAAGTCATTTCCAAAAGTGAGGGGCCATTGGCTAGGCATAGTAGGACTTTGCATTTCTGCTCAGTCTGTCAACCAGCATGTCTCAAACTTGGCACATTCCCAATTGAAGGGAGTGCTCTAACCACTGAGCAAGGGAACCTTGTATCAGCAATTAGAATCAAGACTGAGTCTTTCTGTCTGCAACATCGCCAATAATAAATAATAGTAGTAGAGCTCAGAGGCAGACAGATGGAGCCAGTTGGAGGCTGTGTGGAAACCCAATAAATAATAAGAGAGTAGGAATCCAAGCCTAGTCACGTTTTGCCAGCAAAACGCGGGTTGAGATGGGGTGGTAATCCTCACAATTACCAGTTAAAAAGTGGGTATACACTTAATTTATTTGAGGTCACAGGCTCGACAGCCTGTTGTCCTCACAAAAGGATATCCCAGCAAGAGCATTGAGGCGTGTATGTATGAGTATAACGCCTTGGTTGCCTGCCTTCCTGAGGAATGCTCTCACTGCCGAAACAGTAGTGCCGTCATAAAGACTGGAAGCTTGTGCATAACGAGTTTTGAGATGAGGACGTGAAAGCACTCTTGGATGACCACGATTCCCTGCTGGATTTTGTTGCCAATATTCAAAGGCAACGCGAACATATTTGAAACATCAAGCAGGGTGCTCCAAAGCGCAAGCACCACCGCCATCATCGCCCTCAAGCAAACTCTGATTCAGAGTCGGAGGAGTCATAACCCTAGACATATCAATCCGGGCCCTACTTAGTGAAAGTGGGGCCACTTAGTGAAAGTGGGGCCACTATCAAGTCCACACTATCAAGTCCACTATCAAGTCCATTAATGAGTCCATTTTGTGTCTCCTTAATTGTTTTTTTTTGTCAATTTTTGTTATGGTTTTGATTCACTATTGAGTCCACACATATGGACTCAATATGGACTCAATATGTCCTCAATATGGACTCATAAGGCCAAGTCTAATTGTTTTTTTTTGTCAATTTTTTCATTTTGTTATTGTTTTCCACCAGGGCCAAAAAAACTAAGTCCACAGTGACCACCCACACTTTGAGCTCTCCCACCGGCACAAAGACGACGTGATACGACGTTCTAAGCGTCACATCTCTAAGCTAGAATTGCGAGAGGATTCCGAATCTGCAAAAAACCTGCGGGTTGATTAGTGGCAAGCAGGGGATACTGCTGGTTTTTCTGAAAACTCCGGATCCAAAAAACTCTCCCACTCAGGAAATCTTTTGGAGGAGGCTGTCCACCGCCGTTTTGGCGCGGGAATCGTGTTCTACGCATGTGGTTTGCTTACTGGACCTGCCCTCACGTCCTGGGCTCAGGTCTGTGCAAGGTAAACTTGGCCTCAAAGAATTTTCGATTTTTTTTTCTTCAGCCCTCACTTAGAAATTTTTTCCAGAATGGTGGTGGATGGCTGTAGGAGTATGATAAACGTGTTGATCGGTCAAAAGAACATTAGAAACCCTCCGCCGAGAGAACGGAATGAATGGCTTTTCCGATCTCGTTCCCCTTTTTCGCGGAGCGTGTTTGGACAACAGGTTCAAGAATGTCACTGAACTTGGAGGGCAACATGGTTAGCAGCAGTTGGCGCGCTTGAAGTTTCTCTTTGTTTATTGAGTGGGGCAAAAGGACTGGACTTCAATCTGCAATACTCTATTCTAGTTAGGAAACCATTCGCTGTGTGTCGGTTTTTTTTAACGCAGTCATTTTCTTGTTATTTCCTAGCCTCTTCAATCAGGGTTTTATTTTCCTCTTTGAGTGGAACAAAAATGCATAAGAGGGCTAATATGGCGCAAAACTCATGGCGCAATTACAGCTCGTCGTGGGCTGAGGCCTCATCACTTTCATGGAAAGGTTCACTACTGTACATCTTGGACACGATTGGGTTCACAATACTCTCCAACTCCATCCGCCTCGCTTCCAACTCATCCTTCGTGACTGATGTTCTGCGCAACCACTCGACAGCATTCTTGGTTGCATCCAAAATGGTTTGCCTGTCGTTATCACCAATTTTGCTCCCAAGCTTGTCCTCGTCCGACACCTGCTGCTCCACGGTGTAGACGTAAGCTTCGAGAGCATTCTTGGCGTCAATGGTGTCGCGAAGAATTTTGTCCTGCTCTGCAAACTCTTCAGCCTGCTGCATCATCCGGTCGATTTCGTCCTGGGACAGGCTAAGCTTGTTGCTGCTGATAGTGATGGACTCGGACTTGCCGGTGGCTCTGTCACCCGCCGAAACCCGCAGGATGCCGTTCACGTCAAGCTCAAAGGTGACTTCGATCTGCGGCACCCCTCGCGGGGCGGGCGGGATGCCGGTGAGCTCAAAGCGACCGAGAAGGTTGTTGTCCTTGGTGAGCGGACGCTCGCCCTCAAACACCTTTATCAGGACGGTCTCTTGGTTGTCCGCAGCCGTCGAAAAAGTCTGCGACTTTTTCGTCGGAACCTGCGTGTTGCGCGGGATGAGCTTCGTCATCGCCCCACCGACCGTCTCGATGCCCAGTGTCAGCGGGTTCACGTCGACCAAGACGATTTTCTCGCTGCCGTCCATCCCCATCAGAATCCCAGCTTGCACCGCCGCCCCGAGCGCGACCGCTTCGTCCGGGTTGACTCCCCTGCTGGCCTTCTTCCCGCCGAAAAAGTCCTCGAGCATCCGCACCACCCGCGGGATCCGCGTCGACCCGCCGACGAGCACCACCTCGTCGATCTGCGCCTTCTTCAGCCTGGCGTCACGAAGCACCCGCTCCAAGGGCCCCAGAAGCCGAGCAAACAGGTCCGCGCCGAGCTCCTCAAACTTTGCCCGCGTCACGGTGGCCGTAAAGTCGTTGTCGCCGCCTCCGCCACCCGGCATCAGCGCGTCCAGCTCGACCCGCACGGCGGTCTGCGAGGACAGCGCGCGCTTCGCCTTTTCCGCCTCGCGCTTCAGCCGTCCCATGGCGCGCGCGTCGCTGCGGCAGTCGGCGCCGGTCGCGGCGCGGTGCAGCGCGGCGAGGTGGTCGACGAGGCGGTTGTCAAAGTCCTCGCCGCCGAGGTGTGTGTCGCCGTGGGTTGCGCGGACCTGGAACAAGCCTTGGTCCAGCGTCAGCACGCTGACGTCGAGGGTGCCGCCGCCGAGATCGAAGACGAGGATGTTGCGCTCGCCTTCCACGTCCTTGTTGAGGCCGTAGGCGAGGGCGGCGGGGGTGGGCTCGTTGATGATGCGCGAGACGTTGAGGCCGGCGATGGCGCCGGCGTCTTTGGTCGCTTGGCGCTAGGCATCGTTGAAATAGGCGGGAACGGTGATGACTAGGGAGAGTTGGTTTTGAGAAGCAAAGACAAGTTAAAGACTAAGTAATTCCAGGGAAGAGCATTTTGATTGAGCAAGAACTTTCACTTTACCAGCATGGGTGACTTTCTCGCCCAGATAGCTCTCAGCCGTCTCCTTCATCTTCTGCAGCACCATGGCCGAAATCTCCTCCGGTGCAAACATCCGCTCCTCTTCGTCCACCTGCAGCTGCACGAAAGGTTTCCCGCCTTGCCCGGCGACGACCTTGAAGGGCAAGTGCCGCAGATCGCTCTGCAGGTCGGGGTCGTCGAACTTCCGACCGATGAGTCGCTTCACGTCAAAGACGGTGTTGGTGGGGGTTCGTGGCCGCCTGGTTTTTTGCAGCGTCGCCAATGAGACGCTCTCCTTCGGTGAAGGCGACGTAGGATGGTGTGGTGCGGTGGCCCTGATCGTTGGCGATTATTTCGGCGCGGCCGTTCCTGTAGACGCCGACGCAGCTGTGTTTTAAAAAATTAGTGAGCATACGAAGCTGGACTAAGTTGGGGGGGAGGAACTGGAGGTTGGAAATAAGCGAAATTTGCGTCGAACACGCACCTGTAGGTTGTGCCCAAGTCGATTCCGATGACGGGTCCCCTGTCTCTTGTGCTTCGAGCCTGCGCACCAAAGCAGATACCGACGAAGAATAGCAATCCGAAGAAAGCGAACGCCAAGACGACAAGGGAGGTGAGGAAAGCCCTCTTGGAAGCGGGTTGTCGGTACCGCTTCTTGAACCCTCTGCGCATTGCGGAAGAGCGATGCCTCTGCGGCTTCTGCTGTGCGGCTGCCTTTGAAGCTTCCAAGTCGAGCATCACAGACGATTATCTGGAGGGCGAACAGGTAGATCGTATAGCGTGTGATAGCAGCGAGAAATAGCGAAAGCGGTAGAGGAGGAGGGCGAATATTCGTCTCGATGTTCGGGAAACTCAAGCGCTTTTTATATCCTGGTGATTGTGGTAAAGTGTTGTCGTGGAAAAACGAAGTGTTCGCGTTTGGCGCAAGGTGATTGGCCCCTCCTTTGACGTTGAACCAGGGGCCTGGGTTCAGGTGTCCCACTCAATCACTCGTGGACGGGGTTCATCACAGAAAGGACTGTGACGTGGATACGTGACAAGCGAGATTGTAGCAGGAGCCGGGGGCCACCGTGGCAGGATCACCGTGGCAGGATCTTACCCGGCATCCGTGTAGTTGAAATTCAGCAGATGACGCGGTGGCTTTCTGTACACTGCTGGCGTGGAGGTGGAAGAGTTTTGAAGTCTGGGCTTGCATGAAAAGGAAAGTCCGGTGCTGGTTGCTTGGTGCGGTTGAACAGGTCGGGGGAGGCAACCGGTCGCAGAAATTGAGTAATTCAAGTGCACGTAGCGGCGATCCTCACTTTTAAGATTTCAAGCTCTGCTCCATCATTGGGCATAGAAGCTTCACGATGGGATGTCGACCGACTATTCCAGCTCTCATCCACATTGTTGAGAAATCACTTTCGCCTTTGCCGTCCCGCCGGCAGCTCCCCTACGCGTTTTTCGGGGCCGTGTTGGCATTCCGAGTCGAAAACGGAGACGGGGGCAAAGTGCCAAAGTCAATTGTCTCTGTCCCACGCCCATAGTGCTCGGTCTACGACTTCTTTCGCCATTCCTCGATCCTTCATTACTTCTTCACTGCCGGCCCTCTGTTCGTGGGGATTGTAATATCTTCGTTTCGAATAATGAATCTTTCCCGTCTGCGCGAGGCTGTCGTAGGACTCGCCCATTACGTATTTCTCAAACTCTTCCTCGTGCCAGAAGAAGCAACACCAGTACACATGAAAGCTCGCCAATGACCGTCCAGAGAAGTGCCGGTGGAAGCACCGCACTATCGAACGGTAATTCAGCAGGGTCTGTATCAGTTCTTCCTGGGTACCTTCCAGATTGCTGTACATATCCCCGTCATCAAGTCCGAGGTGCAGTTGAGAGGTGGTCAGTGACACTAGGATAACGCAGCGAGAGACTCCCAGCCGCCTAGCCAAGACAACGATCCGCCTTCGCCTTCACCTGCCAGTTGGAGGTCCAGATGGCGGATGCGGTGCAGGGACGAAAGCGGTTGTGCTTGGAGGAACGCCAAGGCTCCGCCTGGGTCGCAGAGGAGGACGAACTGGTTCTCGCCCCAGAGGATCGCCAAGGACATTTCGCGCACGCCGCGAGAGACCAGGAGCAGCTCGGTGGAGAGGCGGTTGCAGAGGAGTGGATGCGGAAGCCATCAATGGTGGAGTGACACACACACACACACACACACACACACTCTCTCTCTCTCTCTCTCTCTCTCTCTCTCTCTCTCTCTCTCTCTCTCTCTCTCCTATGTCAAATGGTATTGACCAATCCCTTCTTGAACGTAGGCAGGAATGGGAAACTGCTGCAGAGCATGTGGAGGCACTGACCATCAACGACAAAGCAGCAAGAAATGTCGAGCAAATCAAGAGTGCCAGTCTTGCAGTAGCAATTACCATCTAATCAGTCGGTCTTTGGACTGTCCTAGACATATCCATCCGGGGGGCCGATTAGTACATTTGAATCGTCGCTCTAGCTGCGCTCCCCGCGGACCCGCTCAATGAGAAACCGTCCGCGGAGGCACTAAAAAATATTTCAAAGACAAAATTTTCTTTTGCGGTACCACGCCGAGGGTGGCACTGCGTAGCCCTCTCAATTCCGCACAGGAGCTACTAATCGCGTTTCCCCCAGAAACCGCTCCGTTCTAATCAGATTCTGCCTCTCAAGCGGTCGGGCAAGGCCTCTCAAGAGGTCCGCGACTGCTGCACAAAAGGGTTAGGGTTAGGCGAGGAAAAACTTTGCAATTTTTGGGGGTGGTGGGTGGCGGCGGCCGCGCAGCCGCCGCCGCCACCGACGCTGCCGCCTTCGACGGCGGCGGCGAGTGGTGTGGGGCCCCAACCGCCGGCGCGCGGCGGGCCCTGCAGCGTCGTGAGCGATCACGGCGCTGGGAATGGCGAGTCTGAAGCGTGGGATGCGATCCCCCCAGCTGGCCTGCGAAATTGGCAGTAGCAGGACGCTTTCAGACGATCCCCCCCTCAGTGGCGATCGCCCCAAGGCGTGTCGCATGGGAAGCGTTCCCCCCCGCTCGGCCCAGGAAATTAGCAGTACTGGGATGCGACAGTAAGTCGGCGATCTAGCTGTGTGCTGCGAGTTTGGTGTGTTGCGACGTTCCTCCCTAGTCCCCGTCGCCGTGGGCGCTGCGCCCTTCTTTCTCTTCGGTTTAGCAATCTCTTCGGACGCCTTCACCACGCTCGGGGCAGCGGCTGACCCCGCTGCCCCCCGCTCGATCGAATTCAAGTCGGATGCGGATGGCGGGACGGGCCTGACAGCCCATCCCGCCGATCCTTTTTCCCCTTGTCACGGTCGAGCCGTCTTCGGATCGGGCGGCGCCGGTTGGCGCCACCCCACGCACTTCGATTGGGGCGGCGCCTTGCGGCACCGCCTCTCGCACTTCGGATTTGGGCGGCGCCTCGCGGCGTCGCCCTTCGGCTGGGTTGGCGCCTTGCGAGGCGCCACCTTTCGGATTGGGGCGGTGCCGCGCGGCGCCGCCCCTCGGCTGGGGCGGCGCCTCGGGGCGCCACCCTTCGGATCGGGGCGGCGCCGCGAGGCGCCGCCCTTCGTTTGGGGCGGCGCCCCGCGGCGCCGCCCTTCGCATTTCGGTCGGATGGGGCGGGGCCGGATGCACCGCCCCTCGGTTCCTTGGTTGCTGGCGGCGCCATGTAGCGCCACCCTTCCCACTTCGGTTGGTTTTCTCTTTCCGCTGTTAGCTTTTGGCTTTGCTTTCTCTTCGATTTTCGCATCCTCTTTGATTTTCGCCCGGTTTCATTTCGCCTTTACTTCGAATCGTCCCTGTTGAATAGTCCGGGGGCCACCGCATTCTCCGATCTTTGCTTATTCTTCGACTTCTGCTTTTTCTTCGTACTGTGCTTATTCTTCGATTTACGCTTTTCTCTCTTCGATCTGGCCCCCCTCAGTGCGGGGGGGGGCCTTACGCACTCCCACCCCCCCCGAAAGGGGGGGGTTGGGCCTCATAGTTTCCGATGTTGGTTGTTCTTCGTTGGGTGTCAGTGTGGGTTTTTTCAAGGTTCGCCCTTTTTTCCCTCACGCCCGCACTCGGCGTATTCGGGCCTAGATGCAGGTCTCTAACTGTTGTTTCCACTTCATCATTGGGCTGGTGAGGGTGGATTCGATCACCAAAACAGTTGTAGTAGATAATAAATTTCTTGAGGAGTTAGGGTTAGGGAGGAAAAACTTTGCAATTTACGGGGGTGGTGGCGGCGGCGAGGCCGCCGCCGCCGACGCCGCCGCCTTCGACGGCGGCGGCAGGTGGTGTTGGGCGAACCCGCCGGCGCGCGGGGCGCTTGACAGCGCTGCGATCGCGATCGCAGCGCCGCGCCTGGCCATCCCGCCGCATGGGATGCGATCCCCCCGGCCGGCTCGTGAAAATAGCAGTAGCGAGATGCTGGCGGTTGGCCTTGCGCGCGATCCCCCCCTCGGTGCAGCGCCGTCGGGCCGGCGAGCCCGTCGCCGTGCAGCTCACTCCAGGCCTTCCGCATGGGATGCGATCCCCCTGATCGGCCCGGGAAATTCGCAGTACCGGGATGCGAAGGTAAGAGGGTTGGCAAGCCGAGTGTTGCTGGTTTGGGTGTATTATGCGATGTTCCTCCCGAGCCCCCATCGCCGGGGCCCTGCGCCCCCCCCCCCCCCCCCCCCCCCCCCCCCCCCTTTCGCTATGCTCGGGGCGGCGGATCACCCCGCTGCCCCCCGCCTTACGCGCACTTCTCCGATCTACTACTTCGCGGGGAGTATCGAGAGGGGGTTGAGTCCCCCCTCCCGATCCTTTTTCCTGCCTTGTCACGGTTTTCTTCGTTTAAGCATTTGTCGGCGCCTGCCGGCGCCACTCGTCGAACTGGGGCGGCGCCTCTCGGCGCCGCCCTTCGGTTGGGGCGGCGTCTCGCGGCGCCGCCCTTCGGCTGGGTCGGCGCCTTGGAGCGCCACCCTTCGGAATCGGGGCGCCTCGCGGGGCGCTACCCATCGGATTGGGGCGGCGCCACGGGCGCCACCCTTCGGATCTGGGCGGTGCCTCGCGGGGCGCCACCCTTCGGACTGGGGCGGCGCCGCGAGGCGCCGCCTATCGGATTTGGGGCGGCGCCGCAAGGCGCCGCCCTTCGGATTTGGGGCGGCGCCTCGAGGCGCCATCCCATCGGATGTCGGCTTCGGATTTGGGGCGGCGCCTCGAGGCGCCATCCGATCGGATGTCGGCTTCGGATTTGGGGCGGCGCCTCAAGGCGCCACCCCATCGGATGTCGGGTATCGCTGTGTAACGGGTCTCCGTTTCTTCTTGTTTTCGTTCCGTTTTATCGCTTATCTTATCCCTGTTGATTTTTTCCAGGGATAAGCCTCTGATTTTCGCCTCTTTTTATTTCGCTATCACTTCGACCTGCCCCTGTTGATTAGTCCGGGGGCCCTTGCATATGTTTTCGCTTTTACGCTTTTTCTTCGACTTTCGCCTCTTCTTCGAACCTTGCTTTATTTCTCGATCTTCGCTTTCTCTTCGTACCATGCTTATTCTTCGACTTACGCTTTTCTTTCTTCGATTTGGCCCCCCCTTGGCGCGGGGGGGCCCTACGCATTCCCACCCTCCCCCCACTTGGGGGGGGGGGCTTGGGCCTCATAGTTTCCGTTGGTGGTTGTTCTTCGTTGGGTGTTAGTGTGGGTTTTTTCAAGGTTCGCCCTTTTTTCCCTCACGCCCGCACTCGGCGTATTCGGGCCTAGAAGCAGGTCTCTAACTGTTGTGTCCACTTCATCATTGGGCCGGTGAGGGTGGATTCGATCACCAAAACAGTTGTAGTAGATAATAAATTTCTTGAGGAGTTAGGGTTAGGAGTGGTGCCGACACTATGCTTGATGATTGATGGACTTCGATTTGGATTTGTGAACTTGAATTGCTCACTGTCAGGACATGTCAAGCAGATCGACCAAGCATTCTCGGAATTTCATTCAGATTACATTTTGTTGGTGGACACTGGGATTACTGCGGCAGAGAGTAACCCATTGCGGGGATTGGTGGCAGACTCGCGGGGTCCGCCTTTGGAGTATGTGGTCCGCCAAGCGATTGGGCATAAGGGCAAGAAGGGGGTGTCCATTCATAAGGGCAGGAGGATGGAGGAGGACCTGGTGGTTCAGACATTGGAGAAGGACACAAAGGGGGAGTGGGTCATTGCGAGGATGTCAGAGTTTATTATGGCAGTGGTGTACTTTGCACCCTCGACAGAGTTGGAGGTGCTTCAGTCATTCTCAGCAACAGCAGACAGGATTGCAGGGGCTAATCCCCAGGCACCCTTTCTGATCATTGGAGATTTCAACACTTCACTGCAGGAGTACGGCTGTGCCCACTCTCAGCCCAGGCTGAGGGTGGACTGGTGGCGCGCTTGGATTGATGGCTCAGGATGGAGCAGGGTTGAGCCAGTTCGGGGCCAGTGGACCACCTTCTCACCTAGAATTGCTGGCCCTGTAGGCAGGGGAGTCACTGACTTGCTCCTTGTGAATCGAGCTGGACTTGGAGCTGTGCATAACTTGGTTGTCCATGACACACCTGAGGAACACTTGGCCTTCACAGATCACAGGATGCTCACCTTTGAGCTTCGAACACACTTGACCATGAAACCACCCTTTGAGAGACTGAATGTGCGCAGGCTGATGCTGAGACAAGTCCAGTATGAGAAGAAACTTGCAGAGACCAGGAAGCCCTTGAGACAAGAGATTCACTCAGCATGGAAGATTGTGAATGCTGCTGCTGTAGCCCAGGAGGAGTGGTCTTTTGAGCGCAGACGTGCCTGTGCAGATTCTGTATCTCAGTTGGTGGTGAAGTGGCTTGTGGACACTGGCGTCCAAGTGGCTGGGAAGACCAAGTTTAGGGGTGGTGCAGGCGGCCCTGATGTCGAGGAGAAGCATTTGGAGGAGCTGAAGCGCCGGCGTGACTTGTCGCGCATGGAGGCTGAAGCCCACCCTGATGATGATCCTGTCGGGCAGAAGGACGCCTGGGCAAAGTTCAGGCAGTGGAACCGGCTGACAAAGGTGGCCATCAAACGCTACAGGAAGAGGGTGTACTCTGCTGTGCAGGACTTAGCTGTCAAGGACTTTGCTGCTGAAGCCAAGAGAATCAAGTGTCAGAAATCCAGAGTGGAGAGCACTCACTGTGCCCTTGACCCTCAGAAACTTCCAGATTATTCTGATCACTTTAGGGGAACCATTGGGCATGAGCCAACTGGTACTGATGCCATCAACCAGAATGTGTTAGCTGCCTGCAGTGCTGAACGACTCATGGTGCCTCTGAAGCTTTCTGAAGTTGCCTGGATCAAGAAGAATGCTGTGGAAGAAGCCTGCAAGATTGCACCCCGGGGCAAAGCCCCAGGGGAGGATGCCCTGTTTGGCGAACTGGTGTGCATTGCCCCACATGTGGTGGCTCCGGTGTTGCAGAGATTCTTTCAGCTGCTTGCAGCCCTCCAGGTGGTTCCCACACTCTGGGGGATCGCGAATGTTGCCCTGGTGTACAAGAACAAGGGGGTGAACACTGATGTGGCAAACTACAGGCCAATCTCTCTGTGCTCAAGGTTGAGGCTGGTGTATGAGCGGGTGTTGGCCCCGCAGGTGGAAAGAGTGGTTGAAGGAATGATCCACCCTTCACAGGGTGGGTTCAGGCGCCACAGGTCCACCATGGACCAGGCATTCACTCTGCATGAGCTTCAGCAACAGTACCCTGATCTGACTGTGGTGTACTTGGACATCAAGGCTGCCTATGATTGCACAAACAGGAACTATGTGTGGGAGTCCATCTGGAATGCCGAGAATGACAAGAGTCCTGAGTTTACCAGGAACCAGTTGCTGCCGATTCTCAGATCCTTGTTTGACTTTAATGCGTGCCAGCTTCTGGTCATGGGCCAGAAGTCTGATCAGATTCCAGTGACCCGGGGATTTCTACAGGGAACTGTGCTGTCCCCAATGCTGTTCAATGTTGCCATCAACTCGCTGCCTGAGGCGCTCTCCAGGGTGCCCCACAGCCAGGTGCAATGTGGTGGATTGAAGATCAACTCTCTGCTGTTTGCTGATGACTCTGCAGTGTTTGCAAGGAACAAGGCTGTCCTTCAGAAGATGCTTGATGAAGTCCACAACTGGTCCCAGAGGCGGGGCATGACTTTTGCAGCACAGAAATGTGTTGTTGTTTCCAAGACAAGGAACCTGAGATTGCAGATGAATGGGGTGGTACTCCCCCAGGAGAAGACCACACTGCAGTTGGGACTTGTGCGTGATTGCAACGGCATCGACTTTGAGACGTCTCTGCAGATGAGGGTGAAGAAGACTGAGAAGATGCTTCAGTTTCTGAAATCTCGAGGGTTCAATGGCTGGGGATTCCGGCCTGTGAATGCGTACAGGGTGTACATGTGTTTCCTGCGACCCATGCTGGAGTATGGGTTTGCGTTGAGGCCAAATTCAGAGGCCTTCTTGGCCCCGGCCCAGAAGGTCCAGGACATGTGTTTGCGTCAGGCTCTGTCGTTTGGGAAAACATCCAGCACTGTGGCAATGCATCTGATCTTTGGAGTGGTGCCAATGGTTGCACGCAACAAGATGTTGAACGCGAGATATTTCTACAGACTGCACCACACTCAGGACCAGAGAAACACCACCGCACACATGTACAGGCACATGGCTGAGCGGGGGAGGCGGGCTCCTGCAGGATCCCTCACCAGGCTCACTCTGTTCACACCAGATGTGGATCTATATTTTGGGTCGGTGCCACGGAAGGCCTTGGCACAGATTCCGTTTGTCAGACACAGGACTTATCCATATGACCTTGAAGTTACCAGATCTGAGCCCAAGAACATTGATGCTGTCGCTATGCAGAAGATGCACACTGTGTCACTTGAGAAGTATAAGGAAAAGGCCAACTTGACTGGAGTGGCGGCACCCCTGGTGGTCCCCCCTCACCGGGGGCCCTGCCAGGTGGTTCGTTCTGGTGCAATGTTTAACAGGAGGTGGTTGAGATGCCTTGTGGCTTGGATGGGTGGCCGTGTTGCCTACCACCAGAAGTGCAAGAAGTGTGATGCTGAGCTGGACAGGAACCATGCCTTGGAGTGTTCAGGTGTGCGCCGCCTCCTGGAGGCGGACCACCCTGAGTGCGTCCCAAGCCTGGAGCAGGCGAGAAGGAACATCACAGTGCTGGATCTGCTGCTGCAGACTCTGACTTTCTGGGCGCCCTACACAGCCAATGATGCGGATAAGATCCCTCAGGAGACAAGGGTTGCTTCAAAGAAGCTGGGGATGAAGCTTGCTAGGCTGATTGCAAAGATTCGAGTGGAATGCGCTGGAATGAGGGACTTTGTGGATGCTTCAGAGACCACAGCAGAACAGGAGGCAGATTATTTGATGGAAGCAGGAACAGTGGATGATAGGAGGGCGGATTTGAGGGCTCGCATGCAGATGGCGCTGGTGCGGCGGCAAGCTAGGGAAACCCTGCGTGCACACTGGGATCCAGTGCGCAACAAGGGGTTTAGGGAATCGAGGAACAGGTGGCTGGCTAAGGAGACTCAGGGAGTGACGGGGAAGCCGGACGGATCCGGATGGGTTGACTCTGATACAGAGAGCGGTGCTTCAGCGGGAGGTGGATGAGTGTCTGTTTCTGTTGCCTCATCATTTGTTTTCCATTTGTTTTTTGTTGTGTTGAGGTCATACTTTTAAGCTGTTGTCTGGTTTAAGTTTGTTTCTACTGTTCTTTCAGATCTCTTCTTTTCACCTTGGCCTCTTTGATCTTCTTCTTCTTTGGCTTTCTCTCCCTCACATGTGCCCCCTCTGACCTCTTGGACTTTCTTTCTTCTCCTTCATAGGCATGTACTTTTTAACTTTCAAGCTGCAGATTCCTCACCCTCGGGTTGGAGCGAATAATACACTATTGAAAAGTTAGGGTTAGGGAGGAGCCCAGTAGCTCAGTTGGTTAACACCTCTGAGTTTGCTGGTGAGGGGCGCCGGTTCGATCCCGGCAAAGGTCAGAGGGGAAGAGCGTCTAAAAACCATCCGATAAGGACACCCCGACCCTCCTCTGGTAGCCCCTGGTGGTTAGTACGGTGAAAGCTGTGCGAGGTAGCTCAAATAACGGGAAGGTACCTGGCACGCTACCCAGGTACTGGGCCGTCGCGGTTAAGTTGAGTGATGTCCTCCAATGACGGCTCCCCATAAGGACAGCTAAGGAGACTATACTGACTGGCGCGACTGATGAGAGCGGCTACCGGTGTGCTAAGCATGCTCAAGGTTTCACGGTGCCTAGTGAATAAAGTTGAGCCCCAGTTGGGGGGCCTGAGGGTTCAACTCCCTCCTAGGTACGGTCCCTGACGCCGTGGCTCTTGAAGAATCAGCAGTTACTGTGAACAAAGTCCCTCTGAAGCAGTCTGAAGTCTCCTGGATTAAGAAGGTTCATGTTGAAGAAGCCTGCAAGAATGCCCCCAGGGGCAAAGCCCCTGGAGAAGACATGCTTTTTGGGGAGTTGGTCTCAATTGCTCCGCATTTGGTTGCTGCAGTCCTGCACAGATTCTTTCAGCTTGTGGCCTCTCTTCATGTGGTTCCATCTCTGTGGTCTGTGGCCAATGTGGCCTTGGTCTACAAGAACAAGGGGATCAACAGCGATGTTGCAAACTACAGACCCATCTCCTTGTGCTCTAGGATGCGACTGGTGTTTGAGCAAGTGATTGCACCCCAGGTTGAGCGTGTGGTTGAAGGCATGATCCACAGGGCGCAGGGAGGTTTCAGAAGAAAGCGGTCCACCATGGACCAGGCCTACACTTTGCATGAGCTTCAGCAGCTGAACCCCCAGATGCATGTGGTGTATTGGACATTAAGGCCGCGTATGACTGCACAAACAGGAGTCTGGTGTGGGACTCCATCTGGTTTGCCAAGAATGATAAGAGTCGTGACTTTACAAGGACTCAACTGCTGCCGATCCTCAGATCTTTGTTTGATTTCAATGCATGCCAGCTGCTGGTACTTGGGAACAAGTCTGCTCAGATCCAAGTGACAAGAGGATTTCTCCAAGGCACAGTCCTGTCACCCATGCTGTTCAATGTTGCCATCAACTCCTTGCCTCAGACGTTGGCCATGTCTTTCAGAGACCACATGCTGACATTTAATGCAACCTCGCTCAACTCGCTGCTCTTTGCTGACGACTCCTCAGTATTTGCCAAGGATGCGACGGTACTTCAGAGAATGCTAGACAAGGTGTATGAGTGGTCCCTTAAGCGGGGGATGACATTTGCTGCCAAGAAGTGCGTCGCAGTCTCAGCCAAGAAGAATTGAAGTTGAAGATGAATGGAGTGGAGATTCCACAGGAGGAGTCTACTACCCAGTTGGGTCTTGTGCGCACCTGCAGGGGTATTGACTTTGGGGCCTCGCTGGCCATGAGACTGAGGAAAACAGAAAGATGCTGGCCTTTTTGGCTGCTCGGGGATTCAATGGCTGGGGCTTCAGGCCTGTGAGCTCTTACAGGGTTTACATGTGTTTCCTGAGACCAATGATGGAGTATGGGTTTGCACTGCGCCCCTTGACCCACACACAGTTGAAGGATGTGCAGAAGTTGCAGGATAAATGTCTGCGGCAGGCGCTGTCACTGGGAAGACCTCCTCAGGGGCGGCCCTGTTAGTTTTGGGTCTTTTGGTGTAAGCAGTGCAGGAGCTTTGACCAGTTTCTGCTCTGCAAGGATGACTTGCAGCATTTTGCAAGTGATGGTCCTTGTAACAGTTTTGTATAAAGACAAACACAAGACTGACAGAAGCCAAGATCAACCTCCACCACCACCACCTTCAGTAGTGTACTCCACCCATCACCACAGCAGCACAACCCATAGACAATCCAGCCCAACGAAATCTTTCATACAAAACTGTTACCCATCCCAATCACTTCCCCCTTGATTTCAACAAGATCCAATCAGTAGAAGAGCCTGTACGCTTTTCAGATCTGCCAACTTGGGGATCGATCACGGACGCTACAGACATCGTACAGCAATTCTGTTACTACCATTGGAAAGCTCTCGATCTCCTCTTTCCAACGAACCCACCTGATCTCGGATCCGACGCTCCTACGTTGCGTACACCACCTCTGAAGTTGGCAACCACTTTTCCAACTTCAACCTCAATTTGCTGGCCTTCCAGACCTCCCCCAGCCAATCCCAAGCTATCATTCGAAAGGCCTGCTTCCGGACTACACAACTGTTACCAACGGGATCCCAAAATCACTCTCCTTTGCGATAAGCGCCCACTTTTTCCATTCAGGGTCACCAGATTACCTCCAACCCTCACCATTAATTTTTGATTTTTTGTCCCCAATTGGAGACAACGACCACCCCCCTACCTGACACACACCAAGCTAACAAACCAACTTTTCATCTGCTGCAACACCACCTTCACAACACACCCAAAATCCAACGAAATCCTTTCAAACTTGGCACACATAATCGTCCTGAGAAAACAGCATGACTACTGACTCAACCAAGTATGTTGCCAAGTCCTTCAGCGTCTTGGAGGGACCAGAGAATTTCGGTGACTGGTTGGAGGATCTTACAGCAGAACTCTCCAACAAAAATGTCGACTTACGCCACTGCATTGACACAAGTCACATCAACGCAGAGCAGAATGATGCAATTGATCCACTAGACCTCCGCGACACTGGAACCTGTCTCATCAGAGATGGACCATTCCAAGGACAGAGATTCCAATTGGTGCCTCCGCCTCGTGGACAAGAGAAAGTAACTTGGTTTCCTGGTACACAGAACCAGAATGCACATTGCTGTCTAATTATTCGCCGCCACATCTCTCGAGCCCTTCTCACCCAAATCACACCTGGTCGAAACTTTGCTTATGAGTTGGTTGGTGAATTGGGAATAATTTGCCGCACAGCAGACCAGGGACTCGCAAAGGAGATCATTGACGACTTTGAACGCATCAAAATGGAACCAACTGAAGCCTCAGATGCCTTCATTACCCGATTCACTGAAGCATACCATCGAGTTGACAGCTTTGCAAAATCAGCAGCGGGAGAACTTCTCCATCGTATCCGCCCTTTCCAAAAGTTGTTCGAATCTTTGTTGGTTCACTGAACCAAAGCCTATTGGACATGGGGATAGGAAACGTTTTTCTTGTTGTCGGCAACCCAGCTCCTGAGATAACAAGTTTAGCCAAACTAATCTCACTCTTCAAACAAACTGTTCGTCAAAACAACTATGATAAGCGACGCATCGAGCTGGCAAATCAAAGAGAAGGGGACACCTCCACTGCAGCCCCGAGGTCAACACACACCAACTGCAGCAAACCCAACCTTCAATTACAGCACTCAATTTCTCGCCCATTGCGCCAGCAGATATTACAACTTTTTCACGTCAGCAGAACCTGCAGACACACACAGCATTCGTGCAGCATTTCTCAACAGCAAAAAACCAGACACTCGCCGACTGCACCAACGTCTAGGACACATTCCCTATGCTCGACTTCGCTCCATGAAGGAACGACGAACCTGTGCTGACTTTCCAGACATAGACTTAGAACTGCTTGAGGACGAGTGTAAGGCCTGTATTATTGCAAAGCAGACACGTGCCTCTATTCCCCACACAGATCCTCCGGACAAGCTACCTGGGGAACACTTGGCGTTTGACCTTGTGGAGGTCAAACCCAAGTTCAGGGGGCAGTACGGCTTTGCCCTCATTGCCATTGACTATGTCAGCAATTATATCTGGTCAACCAACCTACGACGGAAGTCTGATGCTTTACCAGAAGCCATCAAAATCATTCAGCAACTCCAGACTGTGCGAGACGTTCAGGTTAAGTCAGTTAGGTTTGATGGGGGTGAACTTAAGTCAACTGCCTTTGAACGCTTCTGTGCCTCTCGTGGGATACGGGTTGAAGTCAGTCCACCACACACACCAGAGCTCAACGGCAAAGCAGAACGTGCAGTTAGGACAGTCATGGATGTAACTCGTTCACTCCTTCAGCATGCTGGCTCACCTTGGTCTTGGTGGGGTTATGCTATTCGACATGCCGTGGACATCATCAACACACTGCCAGTTCTCAGTCGTGGTTTGCTTTCACCGGTTGAAATGCTACTTGGCTTTCCTCCCTGCATCAGCCACTTTAGGGTTTTTGGCGCTGGTTGCCTCTACCATGTGACAGCCAAGGACGCGGGCAGCACACACCAGTACAAGAAACTGGCAGAACGAGCACGACCAGCAATATACATTGGCAATATAGGCCGATCCATTGCCCGGCTCATCGACATCAACACTGGTCGCGTTATCACACATCGCCTCAACGACCCTCACTATCGCCGAAGACAGCTTTCCCAAACTCAACAAATCAGATGCTGATGATGACAGTTCAGAACTACAGCATCACCACACGCCCTTACTCTCAGCTGACGAACTTCAGGAAACCAACAGCAACATCAAGGCCCTCCTTCGCGAAGCAAACGTACACATTGAACAGCTCCCTGAGCCAGAACCAACACCAGTGGCCCCGGTGGAATTGGTAAAAAGTGTCACCCCTCAGGTAAGCACAGCGAAAGTGAATCAGATAACGATGTACAGCTCTGGTGTTGGAGGGTGACGGCATGATGGGTTGGATTCCGTGCTACTGCAATTAACGTCATCTCCAGTGGGCCTTATTGGGAGCACTATAGGCGTGACTGAGGGAGACCGGATCGGGGGTAGACCGGCAATGTGAAGCAACCGAAGGCCCACGACAACCGAAGCCCCAGCTCGTAGGCTAGTGTGGCCCAGACCTGTGTCAGAGGAGGTGGAGTCCTGAGCAGGGAGCCCATTCCGTGAGGAGCACCAACCAGGAGACAGTTATTCTCCTGATGTGCCCAGGCGAGACGCGGGGGGGTAGCGTTGAGGGCAAGCTGTGTATGGGGGAGTGGTTGCCTCACCTCATAGGGTACTGGGGGGAGCCCAGACCAGCATCGTGCGGAAGGCTCACCTGTGCATTTTCATCCTTGCTTACTTTTGTGCGTTGGATATCTGAGACTGTTATAATTAATTCCTCCAAAGTCCCTACAAGATAAAACAATGGCAGACACACCCACTAGGGATGCCTCACAGGCTTCTCCACCTCCAGAACCACCTCCACCAGAACCACTCCTCATCACCAACATTCACGTTCACCATCACCTGACAACTCAGCCAAGCGTACGCGTTTCTGGGCAAACCTACCTCACAAGCACAACATGTCCCGACCCCCAAACTCGTGCAGAAGCCATGTCGGGTAAATGGTCCAAGGAGTGGATTGCAGCAGAGCAGACTGAGATCGATGCCCTTCGCACTTTAGCAGCCTTTGAAGTTGTGGAGCGGCCCACCAACATCAACGTCGTGCAGAACAAATGGGTCTATAAGGTCAAACTTAAACCCAGACGGCAGCATTGAGCGCTTCCGTGCACGGCTTGTGGCTAAGGGCTTCACTCAACGTCATGGCATTGATTTTGGAATACTCACTCTCCTGTTGTCCGAATCAACAGTCTTCGTTGGCTCATTGCCATGGCGGCTGCAAACAACTGGCACACTGCTATTGTCGACATCAGCAACGCGTACCTGAACAGCATGCTTGATGTGCCCATTTACATGGAGCAGCCAGATGGCTACCGCAGTAGTATGGCAAAGTATGGCTACTGAAGAGAGCTGTTAATGGTATCAAGCAAGCTGGCCGGGTTGTTGGTACCAAGAACTGATTAGCCACCTGAAGTCGAATGGATATCAGCAAAGCACAGCAGACCCCTGTATCCTCTTCCGTCAAGTGGATGAAAAGTCATTTTCATTGCCATCTATGTTGATGATATTTGTTTCTTTGGGGATTCTGGGGAGATCACCTTTGCCATCACACTGCTAAAATCTCGTTACAAGCTCCGCGAAATAGGAACAATCAAAACCATCCTCAATATGCAACTGGAACACCGCCAACAACGGAATCTTCTTGCACCAGAAAGCCTATATCAAGGAATTACTTCAACGCCATGCCAACACTATCAACAATCGCACTGCAGTAACTGCCCTTCCCCAGTAGTCTCAATCTTCACCCACGTGGGATCGACGTAAGAGCAGCTGCAGACCAAGAGACTGTACCAGGCAATCCTTGGCGGCAATCAACTACCTTGCAACACACACGCGGCCAGACCTTGCCCCAGCAGTTTCCTACCTTGGTGCCTTCAGCAAGGACCCTAGCAAGCAACACATGAAGATCCTTATTCGGGTTCTCGAATATCTCAACAGTACTAGTGAGTATGGTTAATTCTATTCTTGCAACTGCACAGATATAGCCGGTTACTCCGATGCTGCCCATGGTGTCCACTCAGATGGGAAATCACAGCTTGGCTACTATGTTCTATTTGGAGGAACAGCTATTAGTTGGACATCCTGTTCGAAGCAGCACTGTCATGCTGTCACCGCAGGAAGCTGAATATGTAGCGGTGTCTGAACTGGACGAGAACTTAAGGCACTGTCCCAAACTCTATTCAGCACTTCAACTTCCGTCTCCCACTCCTCTTGTCATCTACACTGACAACAGCGGTTGTGATCAACCTCAGTTCAAATGATCTTTACACCAATCGGTCAAAGCATATCATGGTAAAGTATCATTATATTCGAGAACTCGTGGACAAAAAGTAGTACGGCTTGAGTGGATTTGCTGGAGGAGAACAGCCTGCAGACTATATGACGAAATCTCTCTCAGCTGCTCTCAGTGAATACCATTTGAGTCGTATTGGCCTTTGTTTCTTCTCTTTCCTCTGATTCATTTTTTTCTATCTGTGAAGTTGTTTTCTTCTTTGTTCTTTTTCATTACTTTGACTCATTTTCTTTTACCTCTGAAGTTCAATATGTGCCCCCATCCATTTTTGCTAGTGTGGTCTGTCCTTTCTGTTCTGCCATCCGATGGCCAGTCATACCTGTTTGTGATTCTTCTTTTTCCGGTGTACGGTTTCCTTAAGTTGACTATGGCTTAAGGTTTTCCTCCGTGCCGGCCTTTGCTCCTGCCCACAGCTTAGGGGGGAGTGTTAGTTTTGGGTCTTTTGGTGTAAGCAGTGTGCAGGAGCTTTGACCAGTTTCTGCTCTGCAAGGATGACTTGCAGCATTTTGCAAGTGATTGGTCCTTGTAACAGTTTTGTATAAAGACAAACACAAGACTGACAGAAGCCAAGATCAACCTCCCACCACCACCACCTTCAGTAGTGTACTCCACCCATCACCACAGCAGCACAAACCCATAGACAATCCAGCCCAACGAAATCTTTCAGGCCCTGCATCTTATGTTTGGAGTGGTCCCTGTGGCAGCCAGGAACAAGATGCTGAATGCCAGATACTTTTTCAGACTGCACCACATTCAGGATGCTCGCAACACAACGGCTCAGATGTACAGGCACATGGTGGAAAAGATTGCTTCAGGGGCCTCTGTGGGACAGTCCTTGACAAAGTTTTCGCTTGACTATACGGATATTTCAGGATTTCTTGAACTTAGTGAGGCGGCCCTCCTTTGTGGAGTTGCCACTTGTGGTTCCCACAACCAAGGCCTATGACATTGAGTTGCCAGTGGTGAGAACAAAGAACATTGAGGCTGCAGACATGCTGGCACTGCACCAGCGGGCTTTGGTGAGGTGCCAGCAGAAATCCTCCCCCACCGGGGTGGCTCAGGCTTTGGAGGTGCCTTCACACATGGGGCCATGCCAAGTTATTCGATCTGGTGCGGCATTCTTTTAACAGGAAGTGGCTCAGACACCTGCTGCATGTGGATGGCTGGGATGGTAGCATTTCACCAACAGTGTGGGAGGGCTGACTGCGCAGAAGAAATGCACTAGGAGGCACGTTTTGGAGTGTTTCAGTTGTTAAGGACAGGCTGGAGAGGCTGCATCCTGAGTTGATTCCCACTGCAGAGCAACAGGATTTGACATTTCAGCAGTGGATTTGGGCCTAAGGTCGCTGGTCTTTTGGGCCCCCCTACAGTGCCAAAGCTGAGGACAAGATCTCCAAGGAGACTTGCACTGCCTCAAAGAAGATGGGAATGAAGCTGGCCAGAATGATCAGGCAGATGCGCATTGAGTGTGGAGGACTTGCGAATTTCACTGATGCTTCAGAGACAACGGCAGCAGAGGAGGCAGAGGTCGTGGTGGAGGCAGGCCGTGTGGACCGACAGGATATGAGCATTCAGGAACGGATGGCAGCAGCCCGGGTGCGCAAGCTTGCAAGGCCGGTCATCATCACCACCTATGATCCAGTAAGGAACAAACAGTGCGGGAGTCAAGGGAGAAGTGGAAGAAGAAGAAACTGAGGGTGTTGAGGGGACAGTGGACGGCAATGGGCATGTGGACTCTGATTCGGATGCGGAGGCCGGAATTGGTGACCCTGGTGCGGTGTTTCAGGTGCAGTCCTTCGAACCTTCATTTGTTATCTATTTGTTTCTTGTTGTTAAATTTTCACCTCACCTCTGTGGATCCTCCCCCTCTTTTACTTCGACCAAGTTGCTGTTTTTTGCTCTTCTTTTTTGCTTTTTGATTCTCTACTTGGCACCTCTTTCTTGCCTCTGGACATGTTTCTCCTATTTCATATGTATGCACTTTTAACTTTCAAAGTTGCAGATTCCTCACCCTTTCCCTCGGGGGGGGTTGGAGCGAATAAATCCCGTTGAAAAGTTAGAGTTAGTATATCCAGATGTTTCCACAGAGCTTGATTGTTTGATGATGATTTGCCATTAGTCTCCAAGTGATGTTGTGGTGAATTATGCTAGAGTGTTAATGCAAGCAAAGGGAACAAAGACTTAGCCTGATGTCTTCTACTCTGCCTCTTTAAAGAATCAGCAGAATGTTTTTGTCAAATCTGACATCCAAGCCAGAACTACTAAGTTTTTGGTCAGATTACAAAGTTGAGGGCAATCTCTGAAGTATCCAGATCCTGGTTATGCTGCATGAATGAATGAGGCATTCAAAGAACATAGCTGTTCTGGAGTAACTCTGTAAAGAGGAGTTTGAAATTTTCAGTAATCTTGCAAGGTTGAGCTTGTTTATAGTTTGCTCTGAAAAGTGTTGGTGTTGAGTGTCCAGTAAAGATAAACGTTGATACTCCTTGGAATGAGCCAAAAGTTATTTCAAGGAACATTGTGTTTGTCACAGAAGTTGGTTAGATAATTCATCAGAGTGATGCAATGGAGGTGAGGACTCAGGTATGGCTGTGGAATTTCCGGTGATGTGGGACCTGGTGTAGTGTGTTAGTATGTCTGTGTATAAAAGCTGAAGTCAATATGTGTGAGTTGAGGTCCCTTGCCAGGATCAAGTAAGCCCAGCAATAAACGGTATTCCATAGTTTGAATACTGGGTCCAGATTCATTTGGCTAAAATAGATAGAGTGTTTCCCAAGCCAGCAGCCTGGCACCAAGAAGACCATGCCAAGTTGGTGCCAATCCATGCTGAGACCACTTTGGAACTCTGTGCTGATCTTCTTTCAATTACTCCAAGCATCCTCCATCTAATAGGCAATACAGTGCTGATGATCATCTTTCACTTATCCCTAGCATCCTCCCCCCTAAGTGGAAGATGATGTTTGATGTTGTACTGGCAAAATGGTTAGAGGATCGTTAAACTACTCAACCAGTCCTTGTTCTATCAATGAATGGACAGCAAATTGTCTTTGGCTGAAGTTATGTGAGCAAAGATAAAGAGAGGCTAAGCCTGATGTAACAGAGTCCAAAGTCATGAGGAAATTGCACAAGGTTGCCATGGTTGTGAGAGTTGGCACTTGCATAACTATTGGCCATCCCAATCACTATATGTTTGATGGTGAGTTCAGTGTGGTTGAAAACACTCTGATCTCAAAAGGTGGCCATGTCAATGATAATGTATCAGGGAATCCAGAAATTGAACCGCTGACTCCATGGGTCGATAGGCGAGCAAGACACCATATCATTAAAACCTAATTTGTTATGCCTGGTAAGTATTATTGAAAGGGCACAGGGCAGTAGTTAGTGGTGCAGGTGTCCAAAAACTGAAATGCCTGTGTTGATGTTCATGGAATGATGAATCATTCCTGACAGGAGACTGCATGGCTGAATGTGAGAGGATAAAGGCAGTTACTTTGATGCAATCAAAAGAGAGCAAAGCACTTTGCAGATTGATTGTTAGTTGATGGAGCAAGTTGGTTTTTGAGGACCTCTGCTGTTTGTTCTTCAATTGATGTGAAGAAGCAGATAACCAGGATAGTAACAGTTGGTGTGGGTGATTTCTGGTGTAGTAGTAGTTGAGCCTTTGTCACTTTGATTAGCCAGCTTGATGTGTTGCTTATCATAGTTGTTTTGCCAAACAGGTTTTGAAGAGTGAGATTAATTTGGCTAACTTGTTATCTGAGGAGCTGGGTTGCTGACAACAAGAAAACTTTTCCTTTCCCGAATCCAACAGGCTTTGGCCCAGTGAGCCAACAAAGATTCGAAAATTTGCCAAGCTGTCAATTCAATTTTTACGCTTCAGTGAATTGGGTAGAAGGCATCTGAGGCTTCAGTTGATTCCATTTTAATGCCTATGAAGTTGTCAATGATCTCCTTGCAAGTCCCTGGTCTGTTTCTCTGGTCCACGAGGCGGAGGCACCAATTGGAAGATCTGTCCTT